>PVKM010009846.1:0-36064 GCA_004027735.1 Carollia perspicillata | reverse complement strand
TGGGCGTCCTCCTGCCAGGCACACGGTTGTCTGTTTGATTGCCGGTCAGGAGCTCACTGATGTCTCTCTCTTCTCTTTCTCCCTCCCTTCCCCTCTCTCTAAACATAAATAAAATCAAAAGGAAGAAAGTAGAAAATATATACATAACTGCTTAGGAGTCCTGTTCTGGGGAAAAACCTGGTGCTTGGGCAGTGGGGCTGCTGCGACGGAGGTAGTGAGCCCACCTCCAGGTCTGAAACCCAGAGCTCTCGGTGGCAGCTCCCAGGCCACTTTGCCTGCACAGTGTCCTCTCTCCCTAACAGAAGCAGCCGGGCTCATCCAGTTCTTCTGTCCTGAGTGCACTTGGCATTGACTTCTGTCAGGGCTGTTGCTGCTCACCCCCTGCCTCCAGCACCATTGCCCCTCCTCCTTGCCCACCACACTCTCCAGCACCTGTCACACACTCGTCCTTTTCACGTGGGTTCTCAGTCTCGTGCAGTCAGACACCCAGGTTCCTAACGGGACTCAACGCGCACACGCCCTCTGCTCCAGCTGCGCTGAGCTGCTCTCCCTGCAAGGACACACGAAGCATCATGGTAATCACACTTTCTGTTTGGATCAAAGAAGACTTTCCACTGTAAAATAGAGAATTCCAACCAAGACCGGCTTGAGTCCAAATGTTCAGGGGTGCTGAAACGCCTTGAGGTAAACAGGTACGGCGGGGTCCACACGCTCATGTGGTGTCCATCTCCTCCCTGCCGACCCCGCTCCCAGACAGGTGCTCAGGAGGCGGTAGCAAGGTGCCCCCCTGCTGCTTTTTGCTCACACCCGACCGATCTTGCAGCCCCAGCAGAGACGGGGTCCTTTTTATAGTTCCAACTGAGATCTGGCACCATCCCTGAGCCAGTCACTGCCACCAGGGTATTCAGTGACCTCGTTGGCAAAGCCTGGGTTACATGCCCACCCCTGGGCCCAACAGGGAGAGGGGGAGGGAGCAGTCACACCAAAACATGGACTGACCGTGGCAGAGGCATTTCCTCAAGGAAAATTCTGAGTGAGCGCTGTTACCAGGAACAGGGTGAACGAGTGCTGAAGAGGCAGAAACCACAACATCCACAACCACCAAAACTGATACCCACTAAACGAATCCATTTGCCGGGTGTTTCCTATGATCCCAGGATTGGATTAGCAATACCTACAACTGAAGATCAAGTAATGCATGTTAATTACTTGGGTACATAGTCAATGCTTAGAAAACAGTAGACACAGGTGACTAGGAAGGTTCTATCACACTGTGTATAATTAAAGTGGCAGTGTTTCCACGGACATGGACAACAGGGTGGGACTGACTGGGGGAGCAGGAGGAAGGCTGGGCGGGTGGGGGGGGGCAAAGGGGGAAAAACTGGGACAACTGTAATAGAAGTTAAAATGTAAATGGAAGTTAAAGCTGGCACTCTGTTCCGGACCTCTGATAACTCCCGGCTGGCCCCCAGGCTCCAGACGACCACCTGCTGACTAGTTGACTCTCTGTCTCAGACTCAGTTAATCGCTCACTATCTCTTTGCCGCGGCCCTGGACAATTTCCACCCTCTGCTTCTGTGTCCTTGGCTCCCACTCTCCTGCTCCCTGCTTGTGCTGCATGACCCCTTCTCTCCCCACTTTGTTACAAAGGTATTTAACCACCCGCGTGACCCCTCCTCAGTGCCCAGAATTTGGAGACTGTCACCTCTGGGTCCGCATGCATTAATAAAGTGCTCACTCCGTTGACCCCAGGTCGTGTCAGAGTCCATTTTTCCGCAACAGAACAACAATAAAATATTTAATTTTAAAAATAAAAATAAACATTCTGGTTGGCATTAAAAACAGTGGTAGTGTTTTATTTATTTATTTTTAGAGAGAGGGGACAGGAAGGAGAAAGAGTGGGAGAGAAACATCAATGTGTGGTTGCCTCTCATGCGTCCCCCACCAGGGACCTGGCCCATAACCCAGGCATGTGCCCTGACCAGGAATCAAACCGGCAACCCTTTGCTTCCCAGGCCCATGCTCAATGCACCGAGCTACACCAGCCAGGGCCAAAAGCTGTTTTTAAATTAATTGCATCTTACTTAGTCTATCACATAGTCAGGGAAATGTGGTATTTGTTCATCAGTCTAGACTAATGAACTTCTCGAGCAGGAGCTTACTCACTTTATGTCCCAAACACTCAGCATAAAGTCTTGTATACGTGTCCTGATTAACCCAAGTGGCATTATTCAAGAAGAGATGTGCCTTAGCATTCATTCGTTCAACAAGCATTTATTGAACACCTAGTATGTGACGGGCATTGCATTCGAGGTAGGGATATACTGTCAAACAATCCTACTCACACATCTTTGTTGTGTCTTAACAGGGATAGACAGAGATCTGAGGGCAAGAGCAGAGCCATGGCCCACAGCTAGCAGCTGATGTGGGTTGTGTCAGGCCAGAGCAAAGATGAGAAGCCAGGAGGTTGTGGGAGAAGAAGGTAGTTAAATGTGAGTTTGCAAAGGTCTTCAAACACATGCTGGGAAGTTTAGATTAAAGGTGGGAGGCAAATGGGAGCTCCCGCCGATTTCTGAATGGACGAGTGACAAAATCAGAATAGCACTTCAAGAAAATTAGGCTAGCTGTTGGGTACAGAATGTAGCAGGAGGGGTGAGGCTGCAGGTGGAAAGACTCAGTAGAAAAAAGGCTGCTGCGGAAATCAGCATGGGCGGCCATCAGAGCCTGGACGCCAAGCGGGGCTTGGCCGGGTCACTGGCTTGAGAAGGTCAGATCCCAGAGACAGAACCGCCAGTCCATTCTGGGAGGGACAGGCCAAGAGAGAAAACAGTCAAAGGTGACTTCAAGGTTGAAGGCTGAGAAGACCAGGTACCCTTGGGAGACCCAGTCAAACAGAGAGGGTGAAGGTCGGGGCTGCAGAGCAAGAGAGAACATGAACCAGATCCATTAAGCTGTGTGTGCCAGGTATCGGCGTACCTATCCGAAAACCACAGGGGAACCTTCTCTCTTCTGGGCCGGGAAAGGCCAGTCCATCTCTTCTTCTTGACTCGGGAAAGGGATGAAAATAGACTCACAGCTGCCGTCTCTTTTGTAAGTTGAGTCGACAATTAGGCCAAAGACCAGGTTAGGGAAGGGCTGATCGACATAACCTTCAGGCACTGCACAAGCAAGATAATCAGTGAAGATTCATTAAGCAGCAAAAGAAAAGGCGCAGAGCCTAGGGTCAGACAGAGCCCAGGCTGGGGCTCCGAATCTTCCTGGAAGTTTATCGTCCCCCTGTTGTCACATTCTCGACAACTCTCATTAAGTCCTTGGTGCTTAAATTTTTGGTCATGCTCTACTGCACTTAATGGAGGTGGGGGAAGGCTGCAGTGGTATTTTTTACTTTGGTGATTCTCAGGACATCAGCTTCCTAGATAATAAAGAAGACTGATGGGCAAATACAAACAGAAGGTATGTACAAAAGGCCCGGCACATGAGCGCTCAATAAGCATTGGGTCCTGAAGATGTATTTGGCTGTTAAGGCCTCGGGAAGAAGAGAGAGAAACACAAACCCTAGTACCTGCTCTGAAAAAGACTCACGGAATCAACAAGTCTCACCCTAAATTGCTGCAGACACTCCTTTGGCCCTGAGTTTTAAAACAGAACAAAGCCCAGGTCTCTGTTTTCCTACCTGTATAAGGATGTCTGGACCCTTTCTCTTAAATGCTTGATTCAGTCTAGCGACTAATGAGAATTGTCATCTCGCAGGCTTATTGATGTTTCTGGTTTCCTAGCATTTGAGACCACACAGATCTAACTGCCCCCACTTTCTACCCTCTTTTGATGGTCCAGGCTGGGCGAGCCCTGTGGCATGTCTCTTGCCCAGGTTCCTTCGTGTGCTGGGAGACTAAAAAGACGTGGCTTGTTAAACACAGAAGCACTGAATCCTCACGCATTGCTGGTGGGAATATATAAAATGACACAGCCACCATGGAAAACAGTATAGCGGTGCCTAAAAAAATTAAACACGGAGTTACTGCATAATCCAGCTATTTCAATTCTAAGCATAAACTCAAAATAATGAACAGCAGGCCTCAAACAGATATTAGCACACCCTTGTTCATAGCAGCATTATCTATAATCACCAAAGGGAAGAAATCTCCCAAATGTCCGTCAGTGGAGGAATGGATAAACAAAACGTGCTATATACATACCATGGAATTTTAGATTTAAAACAATGAAATTCTGACACACGCCGCAAGCTGGCCGAATCTGGAAGAAATAACGCTAAGTGAAATGAGCACAAATATCGTATGGTTCCACTTAAGTGAGGAACCTGGAGTAGTCAGATTCATAGTGACAGAAAGTAGAATGGTGGGCTGGCGGACAGGGGACCTGGGGAGTTACTGTGCAATGGACGAGGAGTTTCGGTTTGGGGACAGACCGTTCTGGAGACGGACGGCGGTGATGGCTGCACAGCAACGCAAACGTGCTTAACGCTGCTGAACCCCACACTTAAAAATGACGAACACGGCGAATTTTATGTTGTGTGCCTTTTACCACAATAAAAAATGTTTTAAAAAAAAGTAAAAAAAAAAAATTTAAAGAAGTAGAGGCACTTCATGCAATTTCAGTGTCTCTGCAAAACTTCAGGGTTCTCTACTCCAAGCTCTGCCAAGTTCACCAGTCACCTTCATGTGCCTTCTTCCCCAGAGCGGCCACTCAGCTCCTGCTTGAATGCTGCCTGAGCCAGGAAGGTCACTCTGCCCTCTAGGCAGCCTGTCCAACTTTCAGATGGCTCAGCTCTCCTTGGGGACAATTCGTGAGGGTGGTTCCCCTTTCTTTCCCACACAGCTCAGCCTTCCGTTAATCAGATTCCTGGGAGGAAAGCAATTAGTCCAGCCCCCCTCTGCTGTTTTCCCACAAAAAAGTAGGGACTCCAACCGTTTTATAGGGATATGACCAGACCAGTGGGCACCTGTTTTTCTTTACACTGTCTTAAACTGGGGAGGCATGGGGAGCTTATGTTTTCGCCAGCCTGCAAAAGCTGTTGGAAGGCTAGGTGCAGGAATTTGCCTCTGGCGTGGGGATCAGTGGCAATGTGGATTCCAGTTTAGGAAATGTCCTTGGCTCTCCACTTAGGTGGCTTTTGGAGAAGACCCGCAGCATGAGCAGAACGTTCCTGAAACACAAGCCTGCCCACCGCAACTAAGAATGACAGCACCAGGAGCCTAGCCAAGAGAAAAATGGAAACATTTGGCCCTAGGAAGGCTCTGCAAGTCTAAAGCTGCCTTGATCAGACCCTTACAAAGAAAAACAACAAAGGCTGTGCATACACTGAGGGTAGAGGTACCCACTGGGACACACCCACCCCCCGGCCCCATGATACCAGGGTGGGCAGAGTGAGCACTCCCACCCTTCTGTGGCTGAAGCCAGCGAGCCCGGCTCACACCCCTGCCCATCAGGACAGGCCCACACACCAGTGCCCTCCCAGACACATGACCATGTTTAGAACAATAGGGCTGCTTTCGCGCAGCTCAAACTCGGAAAATCATGGCACTTTGCAGAACTGTTATTTTTCGGGGAGCAGGGGGCAGGACAGGGCGAGGCAGATAGACAACCTGGCTTTGCTGTAGGTAAAAACCTAGCATAACCTGGCCATCGACTTTGGTTCCTATTGTGGGTCTCACAAGCAAAGGATTTCCATGGTCAGGAGATTCATGTAGGCCAGACCTGGAAGAGACCCCTCCTAGCAGGGGTGTCCAACCTTTCGGCATCTCTGGGCTACACGGGGAAAAGAAGTGCTGTCTTAGGCCACACATTAAATATATCATGATACACAATCACAAGAAAAAACTCATAATCTTTTAAGTAAATTTACGATTTTGTGTTGGACCATATTCATGGCCCATGGGGCCACAGGTTGGACAGCCCTGTGCCTGGGGCAATTATTCCCACCCCTGGTTTTAGAGATCAGGCCCAAAGACGGGGTGTGCCACCCCAGACTGTGAAGACAAGGCAGGACTGAGCCTGAGGCCTGGCCAGGCAGGTTACCCCTCCCCACCCAGGGTGCATAACTCATCTACAAACACCCTGAACAGCTCTGTAAAGTCCTTCCACATCTGTTAGTTCTTTAAGGATAAAGGCTGAGAATTAACCTTGTTCCTTATTCCCTTAAGTGTCCGACCCAGTTCTGGATGTGTGGTCCAGGCACGGTAAATTCTTTCCAAATGAGAGAATCCCCACAACAGGCCCAGGAAGGACATGAGGCGAGGATAAGTGTTCCCACTCACGGAGGAGGAGCACAAAGCCCCCGAAGCTCCCCCAGAGTCAGCCAGGTGGGGAGGAGTCCGGCGTGAGGCTCCTTAGGAGACAAAATTCATGCATCCTCGTGTGCTCTCATTAGTTGGCCCCATCTCTAGAGTGAGGCCAAAGTCCCTTGTAACCTTACAACTTCCTGGCTCTACAGCGTCCAAACATCACATCCGTGGGTGTGTCCTCCCCCAGGACAACCCCACAGCTCGAGGACCACAGCTTTCCTCCCCTGAATGCATGCAGCAGGGCAGAACTCTCCCTCTCGCCCAATGCTCCTTCCTTTTCCCATCTTCCCAAATATGTCTGGCACCTCTTTGAACAAGCAATGGCATACAGTTGTTTGTAGGAAGCACAAAGAAGCGATTACCTGACTGGTACACAGCTGTCCCGATGGTCATGTTCTGATGACTGCTCTTACACGGAACCGCCTTTTCAGTAACGATCATTCCCGAAAGGGACTGGCCAGAAAAGAGCCTGCCTGACGGCCCTGCACGAACACAAAACCATGCATCTAATTCTTTGGGGAGCTGGGTTTTAACAAGGCAGGTTTTCCAATTCCTCTTTATTTGTATTTTTGCTCCAAAATGTGTATATCTCCACTGTACTGATTTCTTGCCTCTGTCACATTCTATGGAGGAGAGATTTGCTGTTTCCCTTACATTGTCTGCCTGGCAGCCTGTCAGCACCCCCACCCCAGTTTGTCTCTAACACCCCCTCTGGTCCCTACAAATGGGTAGAAGCTTTTTACTGTCAAGAGCCACCACCCATGGATGAGACCAAGGACCGCGCATAACATTACGTTTGGCCGACGCTGGTTTTGGAGAAAAGAGAAAATTTTCAGTTGACTTAGTTTTGAAATTAAGAATAGAGAAGGTGACACTTTATTTTCAGTAAAAAGAGCCCACCTCCAGCACTGGTGGCGGCATTCAATTTGCTCCCTCACTTGGCTTTGTTTCTCTGTATGTATTTCCCCCGTTCCAATTTGCTCGGTTATTTATGTGATTCTGTTGCATGTTCCTGGGTGAGATATCTCAAATCATTTTTTACACCAAGTTGTAAAAAAATATATAAATGCATTCATGTCCCAAATAATAAGAAAATACTGAATTTTTCTAATATATGCATGAATATGGGCAGTGAACGGAAAAGGGAAGAAGAGGAGGGAAGGGGACAAGTGGGAAAAGAAGGGGGAGGAGGAAAGATGGAAAATAAAGAGTGAGTGGGCACCCAAAGGGGGAAGGAAAGAAGGCGGGGATCATGGAAACTGAGTCTCACTAGCCTGTGCCTCCCTGACAGTGACAGCTAACACAGGATGGAGTGCATGTACCCATAAATGTGTGCACACAAGTGTGCACACACAAGCATGCACACAGAAACATGTGTGCATGTGTGAGCTGGCAGGAACACACACACATGCACATGTCTTCTCATCAGGCAGAGTTCTCACCAGTTGGTTCTCTGGACCTAACAATGAGAATCGCTGCTGGTTATTGAAGGCCTGCTATGTCGCGGGTGCTCTGCCTTAACTATTTCCAGTCCTCACCAGAGCGCTACAATTGTGCATTTGAAGAAATGGGACTCAGAGAAATACTGTCATTGCTAAGGCAGTTTTCTAGAGGATGTGAGCATTTTCAGGTAACATCTATATCCTCTTACTCTGCCTTTGGGAAAATACTCCCCTGGTCACCAAGACTGAGTCAGGGGCAAAGAAGTGATCCCACCCAGGCCAGTGAAAATCAACTGTGAGAATTTTGCTCAAAAAATTCAGACTTCTTTCCACAGGAGCAGAAGATGAAGTAACGGGGGAAGGGAGCTGAGGTTGGAGACGGAGGAGGAGAGAGGCCAACCTTCACAAGTCCCTCGAGCTCCTGAACACAGCTGTGGCTTCTCTGCCAGTTTTGGAAGCCAGTTAAGTCCCCAGAACCACCACCTTTTTCATTTTTTTTCAAGCCAGTTTAAATTCTATTACTGGCAACTCAAGAAGTCCTGACTAGCATCCCTTGCATGTGAGCAGGTGTTTCAGAAAAGGCCCCCTGGCCCCAAAGTTCGGCCCTCCCTCTCCTAGAGCCCTGCTTCCCTAGAGTGCGGTAGGTCTGGCAAGCTGGTCGCCCCGCCCCACTCCCTCACCTGGAAAATCCACGCTGCAGGCTGCTGCCTCCCACCCACCCAACATCTGCCGTGCCTTCCCGTCCCCTGGAAGACGAGGGGTCGTCAAACAAGGGACTAGCTCCGTCAGACTGTGCAATTAACATGTTAGTAGAAAAGCTGAGCCATTTGAGAGTGTCCATAATTGTGTTTGCCGACTGTAACAGGAAAGACTGAAATACTAAAAAGATAATTTAGACAACCTGTCTCAAAGAAGCTAAAACCAATACAGGAGTTAGATCAAGCTCAGCGTCTTGAGGCTCCCCATCCTCGGCACACAGATTTCTAAAGAGGGCAAAGCTAGCAGGACCCAAGTCCAGTGCTATGGCAAAGTTTAGGGGACACAAATCTAAACCTTGGATCTTAACATGGTGGGAGCTTATAAATCATCTGACACAAAACTCACCTGGAACCAGAACCCCTTCACAAGTTCCCGAGTACTGATTAGCCAGGTTTTGTTTGAATTACCCTCATGACAGGAGAATCACTCCCTAACAAGCCTGGCTATTTCCTCCATGAACAGCTCTGAGTATTAGCAAATTCTTTCTCAAGTAATGAAACTAAAAATGATTAATGTGTGAGTGGCCCCTCCTCAGAGTACTACCTTTTTTAAAAAGAATTCTGTCTTTGCCAGCTGATGGGGCAGTGGGGAGAAAAAGGAAGACAGAACCTGAAATGCAAAAATGGGTTATATGTATCATAATTTGGTATAGAAACAGTACAGGCAGAAGGAAAAGGGGAAATAAAGACCTCACAAAGGCAGGGAGATGGAGAAAAAATTCTTGGTTTAAAATCAAAGTGAAGTATGAGGGGTTTGGTGAGGTGGGAAATAGAACATACAGAGAACACCAGAAACGGGAAAAAATTGAACAAGTCTTGCTATACATTACAAATATATTTATTTCCCTTGACATTTTTTTCCCAGAAATACCAGTAAAGTTTTAATTTAATTTAATTTCTTCGGTTGCTGGACGGTGTTCCTCAGAGTGCAATTCTCTGCCTAGGCCAGACCACGGGAGGCCCAGTTTGAAGGGGAATTATAATTATGTTAATTTCAAATCTTTGTCCCTGTAAATCCCACCCAGGTTAGAAGGAAGAGATTCAGGGATGAAGACATAGAATCAATGATGGACTTTGGCTGCAGGATGGAGAACGATTATACAAGAGATAAAGATGAAGTGACCAGAAGTAGACCCTGCGGTAAGAATGGGAGTAGCTGGAAGAATGACTGATTTCATGGTGAGTCACCCGAGCTCATTAAATTTCCCAGGAATACCATCAGTCCCGGCAACTGCAGGTTGAGTCAGGCGTGGAGCGCGGCGAGCTGCAGAGGTGAGGACCCGTGCAGGTCATTCGGCAGAGGTCTGTCGGGTCCTTCGCCGCCAGCAACCGGAGCTGCCTCGTCGAGCGTCCTTGGGAAGCGGTGACCAGCGCACTCACGCACTGCATCCCAGCGTCTCACAGCTCTCCTTGCTTCCCTTCCACTGCTTGTCACCTTCTCTGCCCTAAGCTGGCATCTCCCACATGAAGGTCAGCCAGCACTTGACCCCTTGCCTGGGGCTCTCCTTTCCAGAGAACTCTCAGGAACTCTAAAGACCTCGAGGCCAAGCCAGCCAGCGTCTTGACTCCCAGCTTCAGTGCTTTCCTCTAGTGTGTTTTCTCCCTTCGAATAAAACAGACTGCGCGTGCACTTAATTCTTTCTGACTCGGAAACCCAGTTCTTTAGCCGAGCTCCTGAGTCCTCCCTGGAAAGCTGATACAACTCCCCTCAGGTCTCATCCTCCCCTGCAGGAGCCACGTTAATAAACCCGACGTGGGAGTTATGAAGTTTCTCCCCTGATCTGTTTGACACGATTCCTTGTCAGCGCTGTGGAGTCTACATTAACACACACGTAACTTCAAGCCGTGCTCATCGCCTCGCCCCCTGGTTCTTTACTCCTCACCCACTCATCCCAATCTCTCCTGTTCACTCCTTTGCTCGGACACTGTCTCCAGCACAAATTCAGCTTCCTATTTTCCTTTTTCTTTCTCCACCCCCCAAACCTGCTAAGCTCCACTCTCCAGCTTTTCAAACATCTCTTGACATGCCAGCTTTCTACAATGTATTCATTCCTTTTACTGTCAGGGGTGTCCAACCTGCAGCACGTGGGCTGCTTGCAGCCCAGGATGGCTATGGATGTGGCCCAACACAAAATCATAAATTCACTTAAACATTTTTTTTTGGCTCATCAGTTTTTATTAGTGATTGTGTATTTAATGTGTGGCCCAAGACAACTCTTCTTCTTCCAGTGAGGCCCAGAGATGCCAAAAGGTTGTGGGGAGTATCGGATCACCTCCATTACTCAATTTCAGCATTAACAGGGTATGATGCTCAGACAGCACACCCTGTACTATTACCCATACCTGGTATACCGGGTGCTCCCACAGCTCCCCAGGCACACCTGTTAGAGCACTTATCACTGAGAACTGTAATTGTTTGCATACCTAAATTGTGAGCACCTCAGTTGTAAGGAGCATGGCTTACGTATTTTTGTATTTCTAATATCTAACACATAATAATACTTCTTTCGTGTTTTTTAAGTAAACAAATGGATAGAAACATTTATTTACATGAACCAACTGCTGTTGCAACAAGTTCCAAGAAATCCATCTGGGTTTGTTGGTGCTCTGGAGTAGTTTCATATCAAATATTGCTTGAAAGATGTGAGACACCCGTTAGGAAAGAAAAAAGTAGTATAGCCCAATGGGAAGATGGGAAAAGGCAGAGGCGCTACATCAAAGTATAAACAGAATTGCCCGATAAGCATGCAAAGATGCTCAGCCTCACTACTAACCAACACGTGTAAAGCAATCTAAGTATTATTGGTGAGATATAAATTGGCATAGACTTTTGAGAAGGCAACTGGGCAGTGTCTACCCATATTCATGCATTCTGACGAGGCAGATCCCACGATCTACCCTGAGGAAAGGCCGAGAAAGGTGCGTGTATAAGGGTTATTCCTACAGCCCCGTCTGTAATAACGAAAACATGGGGTATGTTAAATGTTTGTTAAGTGGAGGAACAGTTCGTGGATTGTGGGTATTTACGTTATAAAATATTAAATAAGTCTGAAAGGGTAGTGTAGAGCTATATATCCACAGAAAGCCTGCCAAGGCATGTTGGGGAGAGAGGAGGAGAGGAGAGAGAGAAGTCACAGAACAATATGCGTAGCATGATTTCTTTTATGCAAAAAGAAAAAAGAAAAAGGAAATACCCTACGTGTATACATGTAAATGCAGAGTGATAAGAAGGACTGAGCGCTGACAGTGGTGACCCCAGAGAAAGGGGTCGGGGGCAGAGCCACAGGGCAGACTTCGCTGGAATGGGAGCCCTTACTTTGCACACTTTGAATTGTTTACACGGAGCATAGGCTCACAAACTTCTTTTGCACGTTGAAAGGATGACTGACTGGCGACATGCAGATGCCCCCGAGTCAGTCAATCCCAGGACCACTGCTAGCGCGAGCCTAGAGGGACCTGAGTGTCGGCTGCTCTGGGAGTTTGTGAACTGGCTTCTCTAGGGTTCCGGAGGCACCCCAAAGGTGGCCAAAGCCGCACCTACCCCCACAGCACACTAACTTGTGCTTCCAGGAGCTCATGTTTGTGCAGAGCTCAACCCAAAGCTTCTCCGTTTGACTAAAAATCCCCTGAGATTGCGGGATACCCTATCAAAAACAACTACCACTTACCACTACTTAGGTATATGAAACAGCTGTTTCTCACTGATGTACATCCAAAATAATATGTAGAGTGAAATTTGATACTTAAGCCTGGATGGCAAATGTTACCCGTTACCCTGATTTCAAAGGTCTATATTCGCCAAATCGTAACTGAGTTACTGTCATAGTGGGCAAATCTGTAAAATATCTCATGCCCATAAAATTCTATTTCTTTGTTTTTTTGTTGAGGTATATAAATAATTTAATTTTTTTTAGATTTCCAGAAGAAAAAACAAAGGTTCAAAAACCACAGCTCCAATCTGACCTGCTCATTTTTCAGAAGTGGAAACTGAGCAGAGGCAAAGGCGAGTGACCGACCAGGATCCCCCAGGTCACCAGGTGGGGCCCAGCCAGCCCTGGGCCAGAGCTCAGCTGTCAGTGGGCAGTAGTGACCTTCCTACACCCCAAGTGCCACGCTCTTTTCACACGTGTGATCTAACCCAATCTCGCAGCAATCCGGTGGAACAGGGGTTGTGATCTTGTTAGTAAGATTAGTGAGGCCCGGCGTGTCAAATATCCCTCCCTAAATTATACAGCCGGCAGGTAGAGTGCGGCTCAGCTCCCAGAAAGAGACCTCCTCCCACGACGTCACTGGGTCAGATGGCTGCAGGGAGTGGGGCAGGCGGGGTGGCTCGTCTCCCGCCCCGATTATCGACTCTGATGGCAGGTGCTATCCTTAACCTTGCCATTTCCACAACGCTGCTAATAGAACACGTGGTCACCCCGGCCTGTGTGGCTCAGCGGCCCAGGGTGTCACCCCATGTTCCAAAAGGTGGCAGATTTGATTCCCAGCCAGGGCACACACCTGGGTTGCATTCGGTCCCCAGTCTAGGCACATAGGATCCCGGGCTCCAGCACATAAAGGAGGACAAGAGGCAGCCAATCGATGCTTCTCTCTCACATCAATGTTTCTCTCTCTCCCTTCCTCTCTCTCTAAAAGCAATGAAAAAACAATGTCTTTGGGTGAGGATAAAAAAAAAGAACACAGGGTCAGGTGAGAAAAGATGGTCACTAATTAGCTCCCCAGCCCATTAAAGTCTACTCGCCACCTACTTTGTGTCTAACCTGTACCGGGACAACGGACGTATTTAAAAGAAAGACACCACTATCACTTTAAAAGGTACATGACTGGGTTTCCTTATTGTACAAAAATATGAACTAATTTGTTTTACTTCAATATAAAAAAAAAAGTTTATTGGAAGAAAATCAGATTGGAGGAGCTACTAGGAAGACTAGAGGGTGCAGCTTTGAAAACAGGGAGAAACCAACAGAGGCCAAGCAGGCAGAACAACACCCAAAACATGCCGCAGGAAAAATCAGGCTCCAGACACCACCCAGCACCCGAGCGTGGCCGACCCACCCTTGAATGTGCCCACCACGCTGTCCAGGCCCAAGGTATAGAAGCTTACTGCTTATTTACATTGTTGCCAACGGAAGATACCATTTGCTACTATTGCTGCTCCTACCGAAGGAATTAATTCTCCACTGCACTGTGCCCTGTGATGACTCTCCCGATCCAGGGTCTTGGACACAAGTATCTGATTAATACTGATTAATACTTGCTCAGTGGAGGTCACAGACCCCAGCACTAATTGACAGAAATCTGGGATAAGAAAGGTCTACCCTCTGGCATTCGCTGTGTAAAGTGGGACATTCCTCCCTCCCTTTGTGTATTAGTTATCTTTGCCATGTAACGAATCATCCCAAAACATAACCACCTAAGACGACAATAAACATGTGGCATCTTACACAGTTTCTGAGATTTGGGCACCCGGAAGCGGCTGATGCTCTGGCTCAGACTCTCTCATGAAGTTGCAGATAAGGTGTCGGCCAGAGCTACTCTCTGAAAGTTTTGACAGAGGCCGAAGGACGCGCTTCCAAGGTGGCTGGCCGGCATTGCCGCCAGCTGCGGCGGGAGGCCTCAGCTCCTCACCACTGAGCCCTCCCCACCAAGCTGCCGGAGTGTGCTCGTCCCACGGCAGCTGGCTCCCCAGAGCGCGGGGTCCGAGGGGGAGCAAAGCAGCAGCCATGATGCGGTTTATGACCTAGCCTCACAATCGCATACCGTCACTTCCAACACGGCTGCTGTCACACAGACCAACCCCTCCCAACCAGTGTGGGAGGGGACAGCCCAAGGGCATGAAGACGGACAACAGGGATCATTACTGGCTCTCTTGGAGGCTGGCTACTACTATGTATTTGGATTTCCCCAAAACGAGAAAAGGTGTTAGGAGACAGGGCAGCCCATAACAGTTAATATCCACCGCCAGCACCTCCTAGGTACAAAGCCTACCTCCAGGTTGCTGGCACTTCGATAAAAGAAAATACTAACAATATATAAAATAATGTAATCTCAGTTGAATACATAAATAGCTGTCAAATTATATCTGCTCTTGGCGACATCATTCACTACTTTGAGTGAGGTTATTTAAAAATGGAGGTGGTAAGGCACGAAAGAACATTTCAGTTTTACTTGGACTTAGCCCTAGAAAGAACCATTTGCACATACAAAGCTGAGCTTCAATAGAAAAATAAATGTTTCCATTTTGAGTGTGTTCCTGGGTGTTCTTTGTTTCCCTGGCAGCAATAATCCCAGTAATTGGGGTAATCCGTGACCTGCTGAGGGGTTCCAAATCCTCCGAATCAAGCTCATTAGAGGTCTGCTTTCATGACAGACTTTTCTAGATCTGGTTGCAAATTAAAGGAAGCAAATACGTTGAAAAGCCAGCCAGGACTAAAGTATAGAAGCATAAAGCATGCTCTCCTTCCTTTTTCCAAATTGCTTATTTCTTTGGCTTGAAAATGTTGAGCCCGTCCTCCTCTCCGACGGGTCCGTTAGCCTGGCTTGCGTCTGCTCTTTTCCCTCCCGGCAGGCTGAACTCCCCCCCCCACACACCCCCAGTCGTTTCTTTCACTCCCTTTATTCCAGATGAGATCGCCTCTGTGTCCTCCCAGAGAAGAAAATAAATGGTGAGAGAGACATCTTATCCATTTTTGTTTTTCTGTTCTAGACAACCAACATCATTTTCATAATTTTGAGCCAAGTGCCTGAGAGAAAACAGAATAAGCATTAGACATCAGGGTATCTGGGGTCCCTGGCGAACCAGCGTCCACAATATTCCTAGCCTCTCTAGGCAAAAATGCAAAATACATCTTTCAATTTCTCAGCAAACTGATGTGCATGCGACAAGAGCTGTAATCAATAAGTAACTTGATGAAGTGGATAAAAATTGACCCAGGAGAGGAGTGTAACATCCTATTAAGCAAATTCAGCCCTGGCCACTTTGAAGCAGCCATACCACACTGCAACGCTCAGAGTCCGAGGCCTCTCTGGGAGAACCCAGATCAATATGTTAAGCCCAAACTCCTCAACTTAGTCCTAACAATTAAAAAGAAAAAGAAAAAGAAAGGGGGAAAATGATGCCCTCTAAATTTAAAAACAGAACAAGGATGAGGAAAGTAGGGGAGGGGCGAGAAATATGTAGGTTATAAGTTACGCACGACTCCCAAGGAATAAATCTGTCTTTCCGAACCAGACAAAGGCTGAAACCCACCAGCCCAGCCACAAACAACCCTTCATGAATACTGAAAGAGGAGAAGGAAATATTCAGGTCACAAATTCGTCTGATTGAAAGTCAGGAACGAAGTGAAGCCTGCAAAAGTTTGATTTCCTTTCCATTAATGTTGGGAGAGGAGAGAAAACACCCTGATACGCCAGGGCGCAGAGGAAAGGGAGGCAGCGCGGGTGTCATTTTTTTTTCTCAAATTGCATGAACAGCACCCTACAAATATTTCCATTTGTGAGGGAAGTGTGATTCTGTGTGAACGAGTTCCCGTGAATAAGTACCAAGCGCCCCAAGCAGGCCTCCACTGCAATTCCAGAAGCATTTCTGCCCCCCTAACCTGGGCACCAGCCTGTTCTTACCTATTCCAAACAGCCAATCAAGAAAGCAATTCTCAAAATTACAGTCAGCTGAGACAGAGGGGCTATCAAAGGGCTGAGTTTTGCGCGCTTTGATTAGAGTCTAACTCACGAGGGCCACCAAATGTCTACTTCCATAAGGTCCAAGCCAAGAGATGAAAAGTCGGAAACAATGCCGGGAAGATCGCCAGAGTGAAGTATTTTACAGCCATTTCTTCTCCACCCAGGCTCCCCTTGAAAAGAAACGACTTAATCAAAACTATATCCAATCATTCCATTTTCTCAATTTATTGTGGATTTATAGGGCCTATTATGTGTTAAGCACTGTAGGGTATAAATGGGGGGAAATTCCTAAGACAAGTCCACCTTAGGCTGCTCCAAACTGTCCAGCATCTGGCTGAAGGGAAGGCAGCTGGAAACCCGCTTGCAGATGGGGAGTGGGGGGTCGGCTGGCAGGTAGATGTCACCATTCACACCTCAGGTGTTTGTAAATGCAGCTGAGTGGAAATGGCAAAGGCTTACAGTCACAGAAATGGGAGTCCGAGTCCTGGCTACACCACTGAACTTGAGCAAGAAACGTATCTGGGCCTCAGTTTCCCCATCTTTAAAATGGGGTGAAAAATACCTACATCATGTGAAAAGTTAAACAAGGTAACATAGGTAAAAACTGCTAGAAAACTGCCTAAAACTAAGTAGGTGCTGAGTCCATGTCAGCAACGTGCCCTCTTTTCAGGATGCAAGTCTTTGGCAGGGCCATGTGTACTCCGTGCTCCACCCCACCTGCTTGTGTCTGGGAGGAGAGCAGCAGGACGCAACAAGGGAGGTCAGCGCCCAGCCCCCTCTGGCCCAGTAGCTCGCCTGCTCACCGCCGGAGGGCTGGCTGGGTAGAAAGCCAATCCCCCTTGGAGTGGGGAGAAATTGGATCCAACCCCGAGAAAGATGATTGAGGTATTTCAGAAACTGAAAAGGTAATGTGAATAGACACTTTTCAACGCCATTTGAACTAAGCAGCCTGCTGATCTTCCAGAAAGAAGGGGCTCTGGAAGGAGCCCCCCGCTCACCCAGATTCACTGAGTACACACAGCAAAGAACTGGACTACACCCTTGGATGCATAATAAAAGGCAGTCAAGACATGGTCTCGGCCCCCAAGGAGCTTACAAGTAAGTGAGGGACAAGGAACAAAAATGAACCAAATGTTGGATGTCAAGTACAGCACCTGCCATGGCCCACTCCCCATCTAAGAGGATCACCCCCACCCCAGCACACTGTGTATGATGTGATTCCCTCCACCCTTAGCCATGGGAGATGGAACCAAGAGTATGTGAACAAATGCGTCAGTTTATGGGTTTGCCAGGCCATACAATGCAGCACAGATATAAGAACAGACTCCGAACTCGTCTGACGGTCGCTCAGAAATGTTCCCGATGGAGGCCCTGAGCACTGGGAGCTCAGGCAGAAAAGCCGTAAAGCAGAGGAGAGCGTCGAGATGGACCGTGTGCAAGCTAGAGTTGGGAGGATGTGAAACGTGTGTGTCAGAAGACAGGAAAGCAATGAGGCGGTGTAGGCTGCGGCTGTCAGAGCAACTTGACACTCGGAGCAACTTGAAGAAAGAGATGGTGTTCAAAGGTGGAGGCGGGGTTTAGGGAAACTGACAAAGGATGGTGCAGGAGCTAAGGGCTGGCAAAAACTGGGACTCTCACACCCCTAGGTCTGATGTCATCAGATCAGGAGAGGGGAGCTGAACGGTGAAGGCTGCCTTGGGCAGAGGTTGCAGCCAGCCCACAGCCACCCAGCAGGCAGAGAGCTTCGCCAACCTCCCGCCTGCCAGTCCCTGGCACTGCCTTCATTGGCCAAGCCAATCCAGAACCAGAAGGCAATTTATTTAGGTAGAGAGGGTAAGTGTCCTCCTGGCAACACACTGTGCCCCCCAAGATATCAAAGCTGAAAGGGTGGTGTCTCTAGTTCTGACAAGCTGGACTTGTACACTGACTGTGAACTTGGTGTGACTCGGGGAGACGAGGCCCTCACTGGACCCTTCTCCCAGCCTCCTGCCTCACCGGCGAACAATGGGACTTGCCTAAGCCAGTGGGGCTCCGACTCATCAGGAGTGTTAGTTTCGATCCTGAACTGGCATCACCCTCCTGAAACTCTCTTATTAAGTCTTTTTTTAAAACCTGACTTCTCCTCCTCTGAGAACAACTCGGTGGATTTATTCACTGATGTGTACTCATTTTCCTGGCAAGCTAATAAGCTCAATTTCTATATTTTAGCTCCAATGGTCATTGTTTTACATGGTTCAGCCTCCCAGGGCCCAGAGCAGGAGCGGGGAGGGAAGGGTGGGTCTGGAGGGGTAGACTAAGCTATTCAGAGTGCACGTGGGGGACAAAAGCAACTGAGGAGCTATCAGGTGGGGAGAAGAAAGTCCCTGAAGTAAGTGATGGAACACAGGGCCAAGTTCACAGACTCTTTGAACCCACAGCCATCTTTGGGGCCCCGGGTCCAGTCTCCAGTCCTGCCCTCCTTGAGTCTCATTCCCAGGCAATTGTTCCCGTAAGTACAAAGATGCCCTTGACACACAGGCTGCCTTGACCGTTCCTCTTGAGTTTCCCACCCAGGAGCCCTCCGCCCCACCTGTGGTCCGTCTCCCCAGACTCAGTCCCTGCCACCGGAGGGATTGATAACATAGGAGACCAGTCATTAAAACTGTATCTTTCCCCAGCATAACCCAATCAATCAATCAATAGCAGTATGGTTTCTTCTCAGTTCCACTTTCAGAGCCAAACTCAGTAAGAAAGGAGCTTTCTTATCTTTTAATGGTTGCCCCTGGTTACCATTACAGATCATTCTAGAAAGGTCAGGATTAAGTTTCATCGTTCTCCTGCCAGGAAGAGGGGTATGGAATGTGGAGGATATAACCAGCCTCTTCTAGTTATACCTCTAAGAAGGCCCAGAATGGGCCTGGTCAGGTGGCTCATTGTTTGAAGCATTGTCCTGTACACCCAAATGTCACTGGTTCAATCCCCAGTCAGGGCACATACCAATATACCTAGGTTTCAGGTTCAGTCCCAGCTGGGCCATATACAGGAGGCAATCAATCAATTTCTCTCTCTCTTTCTCTCTCTCTCACTTAGCTTTCCTCCCTCTTTGTCTAAAATCAATAAATATACCCTAAGATGAGGATTAATAAAAAAGACTTAGAAAGCCCAGAATGTGCAAGAGAAGTTTGGCCCTTGCAACCAAGAAGCCTAATTAACCCCAAGTCCCAAGGAGGGAGAGCTCACCGTGAGCTAGTGGGGTCCGGCCAAAGACTCGGCTAACTGTGTCCTCCTGGGTCAGCATCAGCAAGCCTGGGGTCAAGAACACTGCATAGTTGACTCAGGACTAAGGGATACGAGGAGTTAATTTAAGTAGACACATGCGCTATTTAATCTGCAGTTGGAAATCCTGCAGCCAAAACATGTGGAAAGCAGCTCTGTGAGCAATATTTTACAGAGTTTTCATCAAAGAAACTCTGTGGCCTGCCTCTCAGGGCTCGTTTCCCAGGGGAGAAGAAAGGAAAAACAGGCAGGGATGCCCTGTGTGTGTGTGTGTTTGTGTGTTTGGGGGAGGAGTGAGAACCTCACCAAAGACAGCCCCTAGAGAAGATGCACCCAAACCATGCTGGAGCGTCAACAGGGTGGCAGGGAGGGGTGCTGGCCATGGGACAGGCTGTGCAGCCTGCTCCTTGGGGCACCCTCTCGAGGGTGCAGTAACCTTACACGGCTCTACTAAAGATGACCACGGGGCAGACCTAACCTGGGCAAAACAGGGAGTCCTCTAGAGGCCAAAAAGGGAGCCCAGCTGCTCCCCTAAATTTTACCTCCTCCCCTGACTTGGCCACAGGACTCCCAAGAGCCCCACCAGGAAATTCACCTCTGTCTACAATAGCTGCTGCAATGTAAACATCCCAAGTCCGTGTCAGAGACTCTCAAACTGCAGCTCAAATCATCAGGGGAAGATGCAAAATTAGGAGGTGCTGGCCCCACCCTCAGAGAAGATCGGGGTGGAGCCCTGAAATTTCGATTTCTGCAAGTTCCCAGTGACGCTGCTGGTCAGAGATGCACTGAACTGGCATCTGTCACTTGGCAGGGAGCAGCTACTGAAGGGATTGGACATCGGAGCTGTAAATGTTGACAGTGGAAGGCAGGAAAGGCAGCCCGGGGTTGGGGGCTGGGAAGCATGCTGCCCTGTGAGCTCAGCCCCACTGGAGCGGAGCAGCCTGTGCCTGTCAACCCTGGGGGAGCCGGAAGAACAAGGTGGGGAACCAGATGGAAAACGAGGGCCCTTCCCTCCTTTCCCCCACAGGGCACACTGCCCGCCCCCTCCCAAGTGGGAGGGCAGCCTCGGGTTGCTGTCTGAAGTCTCCAACTTGGCAGGTCTGCAGCAGCCCCACGGCGAGGCTCCAGGGCCACTGGCTCCTTCACCTCCACGTTTGCTGTTCACGTCCGAAGCCCTTCCTCAGACTCGGCCGTGTGTACCCAAACACTGCAATGAGGGGCCCTGCATGTGACTGCAAGACATGTGTTTTCCCTTTACGTGTTTCTCATTCTGATTCTTCTCCCCCCTCTATCACAATGCAGTTTCCCAGAAGGAGAATTCCGACAAGCTCCAGGAAAATCCAAAGGGGCCACTCAGTTTCAACAACGGAAAATCCTCCTCGTTGATTCACCCACTTTGAAGCCAAGAGCATGTGTTCTTCAGAATTAGAGACAAAAGGGCCGCCCCTCCCCCCAGCCGCGCAGTTCGGCAGGATGGTTCCAGGACCCTAATTAGGAAGGGCTCTTTGGATTTTAAAAATGGGTTTCTAAATAATACATGTAACACTTTTTTTTTTTTTTTCAGAGAGAATGGCTTTCAAAGGTCCAGTTAGCTACTCTGTTGCATATTAAGGAATCTTTTTTCTCTAGCAAAAGGATTCTATGGGTCAGGCCAGAAGCAAGGATAGAAACTTTAAAGATCAGAAATAATCACCTGCCCGGTGAAAGCTATTAATCACGGCTCCATACCTAAACAAGGAAGGTGGCCTCGCTTCAGGGGTGTCAGACTCATTTTCACTGGGGGCCACATCGGCCTCGCAGTTGCCTTCAAAGGGCCAAATGTAATTTTAGGACTGTATAAATGTAACTACTTTCTAACTAGGGGCAAGAAACAAGGTGCCGGGCCGGATAAAACAAGGCTGGGGACTCGATTAGGCCTGTGGGCCTTGTGTTTGCCACCTGTGCTCTGGGTGCTGATGCTAAAAGCCACAACACAAAAGATCATGGCTACACAGAGCAGTGGAGCGGCCTGGAACACGCATGGCCAAAAATATACCTGCTTCAGTCGATGGCTCTTTGGATTCAATTTTATTTGGGGCAGCTCATTAAGCAGAAAACTAAATTTGGAGCCCAAACCGCCCAGCCCCCATTCCCAAACCCCACACAGAGCCTCTGTGACCAAACGGTCAGCTTGTCCCTGCTCAAGCCTTTGCAGGGACTTCCCTCAGCAGCCTCTCCCAACGGCCACAAAGTTAGTCTTGCTCAGGGCAATGCAAGCTAAACCAATGTGTACGCGCATGCACACACACACACACTCACATGCAGGTACACGCACATGCATGCACACACGCATGCACACACTCGCACACATACAGGCACACGCACTTGGGCACCCACAGCAGCTATCTTTCCCTATCCTCACAAAGCTGCAATCTTCCCAAGATGTGTTCAAATAACAAAATCACTGTTCTGTGTATTTGGCATTTATAGCAACACCTTGTCAGGTTTCCCCAAACCCATAAATACTCTGTCATGAGGGTCCCCCTTCACAGTCCAGTGTGGGGGAGCACGGCCATCTGCTTTCGGGTTTCAGCCATTCTCACTAACCTTCCACTTTGTTTTACGGGCAGGGATTAGGCCTGGATTTCCGCAGAGGCCGGTTTCATTCTAGCGCCTGTCAGTTTTTCCATCGCTGGCCACATGTGTCGGCTAGTAAGTGGAGCTCAGACACTCATCCTGCCTAACGAATGGTCCTCGTCAGTGACCTTTCCTCCCTGGCTGGCCCATCAGGAAGCACATCTTTTACTCTCTCCGGGATAAGCTAACACAAAAAACCCTGCTCAGGAATGATGTAGCCGCACATTGCGATTCAAGTAAGCAAAGGCCGTAGAATCCCCTGACATAAAAAGCCATCCATCCATGGGTGGTTCGTAGATTTGGAGTGGACAGAATAGCTTCACACACTTTTGGAGAAACAAAAGCGGTATCAAAATATACAGCAATCGTGACCACGAACAAGATAACAAGAGTCCAAATTTTCCACCTGCGTGCCGGGCAGGTGTGCTTGTGGGTCGAGGAAGAGTCCTACCATAGCTTACAGAGGGGTTCTCAAAGTGCGGTGCCGGACCAGCAGCAGCAGCACTGGCAAACGTATTAAAAGTGCAAATTCTCGGCCCCACCCCAGAACGATTAACCAGAAGCTGCATTTAATAAGACCCCCTGGCGACAGGGAGGCATGTCCAAGTCCTAGGGGCGCTGGCTCAGCGGGCACATGTTGGCCTGTGGAGCGGGCCTGTGTGGCGCGATGCCCGGAGGCCTGGCTGGTTTGGAAAGTCTTCGACTACGGCCCTGGTTCCGTAGGAGCTGGCCATCTGGGTCAGCCACGTAATTTCTGGGGAAAGCTGTAGAAGATCCCTGGTTTTCCAACTGGACTGCACCCTGGAGTCATCTGGAATGTCAGCCCAGGTCCTGCCCCCGGAGATTCTGACATAATTAGTATAAAGTGCAGCCTGGGCAGCAGTAGTTTTAAAAGTTCTCTGGGTGACTACAACGTGCAGCTAAGGTTGAAAACCAGTGCCTTTGATGGCCTTTCAGGGCTGACTGGCCTTAAAACCCAATTATTTAGCCAATTCTATGGCTCTAGATAAGTATTGGAGGTTAAAAAATTAAATTAAAAAATGTTTAAACCTAAAGCTAGGACATTCCAAGGACTTGCTTGATTTGTTTTATTATATCTCTGATTTAGGTAGGTTTAAAAATAATAATCATTGAAAACTGATGAATTAGGTGCCCGTTAATTGAAGTCCTACTCTTAATATATCTTTTAGTGGATTTCATATTTCATACGGGCAGTTTAACAGCATGGGCTCTATTTCTCAACAGAATCTCCCCGCTTAAATTTTATTTAAGCAAGTCGATGATGTGCCTATCTGTTTTTTCCTTTGAAGTCAAGTTATAAATATATAGTGAGTTCTGTCCTCTAATACCAACTTGTGATCTTTTTTCAAATCCATATGTTCATTGAAGTTGGAGGAAGATATTTTGAAATAAAGATGAGCTGTTTTCAATCTCCCTTTTGAACCATTGCACTGCATTTCCTCCCTCCCTGTTTACCATTTCTTGCTGTTTTATTTGGGGGGATACAAACACTACGGCTTGGTTTCCTTGACTGACCCATTTAGCGTCCCCATTTTGGATAAGTTTGGCTAGGTGAATCAATTTATATAGTCTCCTCTGAGTTGTCACTCTTCGTGACAAGCAGAAAATTGAAATTTGCAAGCCATTAGCTGTAAAAAATGGTACATGAGATTTTTAAGATTTGTTTAAAAAAAAGAAAGACTCGACTGGTCAGATTAAGAGTTTTTTATTTTTTTAAAGACCTCTGTCTCTATACACATGGTATATTTTAAAGAGGGTTTTAAAAAATCTAATAGAAATGAATGCATCTCAACCTTATGGGAGACTAAATCGCAGTCTGTGGAGCCATCAGGAACCAGCAGCCCCTCCCGGTTTCTCTCTCAGGCTCACGGCAATCGGTAGCTGTGTCTCCAATCACCTGCTTCCTCCTCCGTCCGAGAACCAGCTTTCTCTGACTCCCCACACTTGTGACAGAAGATGGTGCCCCTCACTTTGACTTTATAACACTCAAATCCAAGCAAATAGCCTCAAATCAACCAGCTCACATGCCCAGAAGAGAGGATGTGATGGCTCGACATAGGCCAGGTGTCCGCACCTGTTTCAGTCTGTGTCCACTGCCATGTGCACATTGGTACAAACACAGCTGCCACCATCTGCCACGTTGGAGACCACGAAGTGAAGGTCAGAGGAAGGGGAGCCTCTGGAACCTGGCAGATCCTCCGAAGGAAGTTTACCGGTTACCTACTTACTTAGTGGGTAACTAAGACAGGTTACCAACAGCAGGTTCTTCGAGACCCACCACTACTCCCAAGTTCGGCTTCTGTCATGGCCAGCAGACACGCCAGCCCGCCTGAACTCCCCCCGCCCCCCCACGTGCTTCGCTGAGTTGTGGTAGAGACGACAGGTCATCGGGGCTCCACCTTGGCTCAAGCACTGCTCCATGGCAAAGACCACTAGCTATTCCCGGTATCTATTCCTCTTCTCAATTAGACCTTGTACAACAGTAGGCCGGTAGCCCGCCAGAATAAAGATCACATTTCTCAACCTCTCTTGCACCTAGCTGTGGCCATTTGAATAAGTTCTTGTCAACAGGGTTGGAGCAGAAGTTGCCAACTGCAGTTTTCATGCTCGTAGAGGGAAGGGGCGCTCCCTCTATTCCTCCTCCTTCCCCCATCCTGCTGCCCGGAACATGGGCAGGGTGGCCAGACATCTCGGACTGTGACGAGGAGGGAACGCCCGAAGACTGGCAGAGCCACAACACAGGAGGTGCCTCGGCCCCTGATCACTGCAAAGACCAGAGCCACCATGTCACCTTAACCCTTCACATGAGAAAAGCATCCCCCGCAGAAACTATGTCCCAGCTGATACCGATCATCATCAAGTTCCAGGACTGTGGTATTACAATACAGGGTTGAAATCATCCAGTCCAACTTTTCATAGTACCAATGAGGATTTAGAGACCCAGAAGAGAAAAGCGACGGCCACATCACACGTTTGTGACTTGACCCAGGGCGTCCAGCCCCACCTCACCCCACTTCCTGCCCCTGAGCTTTCTCGATCACACCGCACTGATCCCCACTAAGTAGGTAATGAATATGCAGCAATGTATGATCAGATTCGGTCTACAAAGCCATTCCCATAGGAGAGGATGTGTAAGTGAAGCAGTTCCTTATAAAAGGAACAAAGAGTTCTGGTTCTGGTCTGCCTTTTGTTTCTTTATAGCTGGCACTTCAGATCTTCCCTGTTTCTCCACTTTCTCAAAGCCAGATTTAGCATAAGGTAGGCGCGGTGAGACATGCAGGAAGACACTGAATCTCCCTGGGCCTCCTCTTCCTCCTTTGAAAAATGAAACTGGAAAAATCCATTCGACTCTGAAACTCTAAAGTTCTATGAAGGTTGCAAGCTCTCTAGTCAGATCCTGACCCCCCCCCCCAACAAAAAGATAATTTCTTTTGAAACCACTTCCCACCTTCAAAGGACAAAATAAGTGTTTTAACATAAAAGCTTTAAGCACCGCGCATCCCATGCTCCCCACCGCCCAACATTCACACAGGCCCTGCTGGGCGAAGAGGAGTACGATCCCGTGGGTGGGGCGACATGCGCCAGCCACTCACAATGAGCTCTTGTTGTGCTAACCTCTTATTTGCCCCTTGCCTTTAGTTTGTTATTTTTGGGAGTAGGATGGAGACCGCTGTGACTCACTGCGCCCCGGAGTGCATCTTGGGAAGGGGAGCCTTCAAGAGCAAAACTGGAAAGGAAAGAACAATGACGACACCACTTTGGGTCTCTCCTGTTTGCCCTTCCTGGTGTTTGTGCTAACGGACCGGGGTGGGGAACTCCCATTTCACCCATTGTGAAAGGCCACACACAGAACCCCAAACACCCAATATGACTGCACCACAGCTGGGAAAGAAAAAATGAAATTCAGGGGAGATGAAGTCAGACGGAATGTGGAAGGGCCCCCAAAAGTTGTTTGCCTCTCCGCACGGACAGCAGAGCTAAGAACAGAGGGGAAAGCCAACCAAACTCCACAGTACACACATAATAATCTACTCGCTGCCTTCAACAATAACTAAATATTGAGATTAAATAATTGACGCTTTTTTGCTGCACACTCTTTAGCTCTTCGATGTATCGTCACCCACTACAAAGGTGTAGCCTCCACAACCCCTTCGCAGGGCACTGGATGCTAAAGCAGCAACGGGCTGGGAAGGACAGTGGTCACACCTCCACAGGGAGAATTTAAGAAGCCCTAAAGGTGGTGCCTAATCCCTAAATCAGAACAGGGGACAAGATAAACACCTCAGTGAGGCTGGCAGGAGTGTTCCGTGTCTGGTGCAGACACAACGCCTGGGTAAAGCCCTGTTACATCACTACCAATGGAGCAGCTCAGGAACTCAGGGATCACCCGAGCACTTCTGGTCCCAGAACACTTCACCTTCCCCAGTTCATGTCCTAGGCCCTAGGGCAGGGGTGGCAACCTCAAGGCTGATGTGGCCCCCGGTGAAAATGAGTTTGACACCCCTGCCCTAGGGGAACATTCACCGTAGATACAAAGGAAGAAACTAAGGGCCAAGATGCTACACAGAGCCCAAACCCAAGACTCTCCTTGCGGTCACAAGATGCCAGACTCTGCCAAAGAGAAAACAGAGGGGGCACGTTTCCCAGTTAAGGAGGAGTGTTTCTCAGGCGAGCTGATGTAGCCTCTCTCTCTCTCTCTCTCTCTCTCTCTCTCTCTCTCTCTCTCGTGAGAATGACACTCTTCTCTTTCTGAATGAGAGGCTGACGGGTTCTGCTCCAAGTGGCCGACGTTAGGAGGGAATCGAGAGCCACAGCCTGGGCACTTCACACACTTCAGGTCGTCCTCCCAACCACTACAGAACTACACGCTCCTGCGGTCCCCACTCCACAGCCTCAGAGAGATGAAGCGACATGTCCGAGATTACAGGATCGGCCGGTGGTGCGGCCAGGGTTCCAGCCCAGACCTGCCAAAGCACAGATCATCCACGGACCGGCTGTGTGAGCCCAGGGTCAAGTACATCAAGGAGCTCTGCTTCATGAAGGGGAGTCTCTGAGAAAGTACCCTGAGACCGCAGTCGCAGCGGTCGCCAATCCCCCTCCTCCCCGACCACAGGTGCCGCTTGCATTGCCGCCTGAGCTCAGCCTCCTGTCGCCCCCTGCCCCACCCCGGTTCATGGAAAAACTGTCTCCCACCAAACCAGCCCCTGGTGCCAGAAATGTTGGAGACCACTGCCCTGAGAGGCGCTGGACAACTGGAACAGTCTTTCTCTACGCATTTCTGAAAGGCTTTAAAAAAAACAAAATTGAATTTACGACTCTGTCTTTTTCTCTTTCACCTAGAATCTTTCTATGTAAAATTGTCTTGGAAAAATTACTATCCTCACAGATTCTCAGCCTTTCCCTTAAAAAAATAAATAAATAAATAAATGCAAGACCTCCTTTGCAAAGGGCAGCTCAAGTTTCAAAACTACACCAGGAAGAGTTTTATGTTTGCACACTGGATCAATTAGACCTGGGTTTAATGAGGCAGTCCAATCCCGCATTTGCACCAGCAGGCGGGAGTCTCCCGCAGCCAGTGCAGCTCCCGCCCTCACGGCTTCTGCCCCGACCCCTGGCTCCTGTTCCACCAGTTGGTACCAATTGCAAATAACTGAATTATAATCTTTCCCACATCAGAATTGTCTTTACAAAACATATTATCCTTTATCCACTTGAGATAGCTACCTCACATTTCAAAGCTAAGAGGTTAGGAATGCTAAGGAGGCAACAACAATCACTAGGCAATTGTTCAGTAAACCTGAATCAAATTACGAATTAGGAAAAGACCCAGGCAAACAAAACGTTCACCAGCCAAATTACAGTCTCTCTGTGAGGTACAAGCTGACTCCACAGTCATTGGGCCTTTCAACCGCGATGCAGAACACAGTTTCGGGAAAGCACCTACTGAGGACAAGCTGCTTCTCGGACGCAGCTGGCTGCAGCCAAGTGCCAGCATCCCCAACAGAAGCAACATCTTAGACTACGTGGGTAACACTAAAACAGCCTCCGCTTTCATAAATCCAACCTTGCCGGTATTTGTGAACACTGAATTCTGAAAATCACGTCATAAATAAAAACTTTACAAGCTGCCACCTCTTCTTTAAACTCAGCCACAGACCATAAAAAAATTACGAAGTTCTATCTCTCCAAAATGTGCATCCTCTCCGAGGACCCAGAGAGCCTTAGCAGATGAAAGAGGAAGGAATGGAGCCCCGGGGGGCCTGGGCAGCCTTTTCCAGAAGCCCAGAGATGCCTCCACAGCTTTTAACTCCTGCACCTTAGCCCTTGAAAATGAAACTTAGAAGCTGGCAGACACCACCAGGTACTCAGAGAGAACAGAGCTGTAATAACCATCACCGCACGCTCCTCGTGCTGAGCACGGTCTCGGAGACATCAATCCTTTTCCCGACGCCCTGGAGTTCGCGGCAACCCGGTGGCTCGGGGAGGGTCTGGGGGTGCCAGTGGGACTGGAAGCTCTGTAAAGAAGCTGTGGACTAGATCCCACTCGTTTATTCCTTTAACGCTGCTCTATCGAGATCTAACCTGTGCCGGGCAATATTGCATGTAGCATAAGGACTTCCGAAGAGCTCCAAGATCCAAACAGGCTCTTGGCGCCAGCCCTCAGAAAATGCGTGGCAAGAACGGAGCAAGCGGGAGCAGCCCAACTTCCCTTGGCCCCCTGCGGCGGCGGCGGCGGCAGCTTCCACCCTCTGCCTCCCGCTCTTCAATGACTCACACTCACCTTCCCTCTCTGCCCCCATCAAATCCGCTTTAAAGAGAGTACCTGATGTCAATCACTTACACCTCTGTATAAACGGTCCAACTGTTGTTCATAAAAACGGCTCCCATTCTGGTGGGGTTTACTCTGCATCGGGCCCACCCACGCTGGAAACGCCCCACATGCTGGCTCATTTCACCCCTGCCCTGCTCTGTATTAGATGCAGCTCAGAGTGAGGGGGCTGCAGGCGGCCTTGCGTTCCAGAACACCCTGGGCAGGGGAGCCGGTGCATGCTGGGAAAGAGCTCTGCTCAGCAGCCGCCACAGGCTTCCTGCCTGCCGCACTGAGGGTCAAAGCACAAGTGCCCCCAGGGGGCCCACCAGGCTCTGCCTCCGTTTCCCCACCACTGACCCCCCTACCTCATCCCCCAGCCTTGCTCTGCGAGTTTCTGGAACACACCAGGCATATGTCTGCCTGGAGGCCTTTGCACTGGCTGGTCCCTCTGCATATGTTCTTCCAGAGACCAGTGGGTTCACCTTCCCATCTCCTCTAAGTCTTTACCCAAATGTCACCTTCTCGGTGACACTTGCCCCGACTCAAGTTAAAATGACGACCCCCCAGGACCCTCCCCCCAACATACACACTCCCTCCCTCACTTATTTTTCTCCATAGCAATCATCACCAGCTAAAACATGTGATTTACTTTATCTATTTTGGTTATCTTCTCTGCTTCACCCCCAGTCGTAAGCTCCCAAGGCCAAGGGTGTGTGTCCACTTTGTTCATTGCTCTAAGTCCAGCGCTTGGAAAGTGGGCACTCAATAAACATGTACTGAATGAGTAATCGCATGACGAGCTTATTGGAAACGCATTGCCTTCATTAGTCTGTGGTCTCTTAGGATATTTCTGCTGGGATGTAACACGGACGGGCTGACTGCGGACGTAAGACTGGACCGGACTGCCCATTCCTCCTCTCCCACCAGGCCTCGCCGCTGCCCTCGTTTTCCTGGTGTGAGTAGAAAAGGTCCCCGTGAAGGAGGCAGAGCGGCTGTGCGGGGCTGGGGAGTTCCTGCGGCCCCTTTTCAAAGGCCACCCGCCATACCGTGTGATTTAAGGGACCGAGAGATTCCTGTCCCCAAAACAGAACCTTTCTGGGCACTCCTCTGCTCTTTGTAATGGGGTGGAGGTGGTTCCCCGAAACACTGGGGACTCAACGGTGTTGTCTACTTTCCTTTGTGTTGAGGCAACGGCATTTCAGAGCATTGACCCGAGAAGAGAGAAAGGGCTTTCTTGCCTGGTACCCACGTGTGAGTCTCGGAGCAGCACTCCAGTCGGCCCGGTTTGGTGATCCCCGTGCCACACACTGTGACCGGCCAGGCCTGCATTTTGTGTCCACTGCTACAGCAGTGTCCCCGGGCCCACCTGACAGGGGGAAGCAACAGTTCTCCCTCTGGAGGGGGGCCATTCACAAAGGAGAGAGGATGGTGAGGAGCTAAAACTGAAGGGAACCAGTGTGTTCACTCTGAAATATGCCTCGTTAACATAAATTTTATTTTGAGCCAAAGGCACTTTAAAAAACAGCAGCAGGGGCAAGAAGGGGGTCTGTGACCCCGACTTTACCCCTGAAGGCAGGTGAGAAACCCTCACGTGGAAGTTGTCCTCCTTGTACCAGAAGGCCTACACCATTCTTATCACCAGGGATGCAAAGCTGAGACCGAGAAGATTCTGTACAAACAGGCCTTGTCAAAATAATTCTTATCTTCCATTAGCCTCTAGTTACTTTCCTTTAGTTACTATTCCAGAGTCGCCTCTCTTGGGTTCACCCAGTATAAAAGCATCTAGGTTTTGTCAGTTTGTGGGGTCTTCATTTCCTTATGAGGGCTCCTGTGTCATATAAAACTTCCATTAAATAAATGTGTGTGCGTTTCTCCTGCTAATCTTTCCTGTGCCAACTTAATTCTGAGGTTCAGACAAAACCCCTAAGAAGGTAAAAATTGCGCTTCACCTACAAAAGCAGCAGTCATTTGGGACAGAGGTGCCCTGTCCAGCCTGATGGCTGTGACATAGGGCCTTTCACGTTCAAGATGAACAGCCCCCACAGCTCTGAAGACAACCTAAGACCCTCACTCTCCCCTTCCCCCTCCTTCCCAACTCACAAGTGATCTGAGGACTCAGTGATGCCAACATGACATTTGTTTATGACTTTGTTATTCCAGATTTAGCTATCTCCTTGGATTCCTCCAACTAGGTTTGTAATGTGGAAACAAGTTCAGAGAACTCTGAAAGATGAACTTTGCAATCACGGGGCTGGCCAATGGCAAAGCAGAGCTCACACTCTGGTCTTCCGGCTCCAAGTCTGTGCTCCTCGCACTAAACTGCTCTTTGTTCTCATCACACAAACCTCAAAATAACGTGCACTTTATGAAGTAGAAGAACTGAAAATATCATATCGATTTGGACACATATTCAATGACATAGGCATATGCTAAAGATAAAGTTTCTTGCTATTTCAGAATTTGACAAATCAAGACTTGGATCCTCAAATCTAGAAAATATAACATTTTCACGTTTAAGATAGGAAAAGCTTTCGAACACTTATTGGGACAGACGCAGAATCGATAGCACCCGGTGTACAGAGCTGGGCCTCCAACCTCGCCCTCGCTTCTGTTCCTCGTGCATGTTGGTAGGCCATTCCTGACAATCTCTTACACGTCTACTGACAAGCAGCCATGAATTCAAATCAGATGGCAATCTGGGGACCCAGCTGTTGCTTCTCCAGCTCCCCAAAATCTCCACAAACCCCCCAGAGCGCTAAATTACTACCTCAGTCCTCTTCGCTTCCCCTCAAACTGGGTCGCCCTCTAATCAAGAAAAATTAATGACTAGCAACATATTTTTCTTTTCCTCTTAATTAGAGTCATTCCACCCTGGCAGTAACTCTCACACTGAAACTATGCTAATGACGAAGTTTTAATTCAGAGAAAAGGGACGAGTGATCAAAAGTAACTAGCCCACAGCACTCCTGCTAGTCAAGAGACCAGACCAGTGGCCAATTCATCTTGAGGATAATGAGACGTCAGCTTCAAGGCTCCTCACTTTGCCAGGCTCCTTCCAAGGCCCCAAGCGGTAAGTTCACACGGTCACACATTTTTGCAAATTTGTTAGAAGACATTTTAATCTCTTTCCTTCCTAACTTTTCCTCTGCTGTGCTTCCCCTCAGTTGGGACAGCACTGTAGAATCTGGGTAAGGGGCAGTGTGGGACTCGTTTACTTTGTGCTTCGAGGGCTGTGTGCGTGTCGCTGGCGGTCATTTCCATGCACAAGTAAGTTAGTGCTGGCTGTCCTGGTGTAGGAACGGCTTTCCTGAGTGCCACTCCCACTCAAGGGGCCCACTCACCCATGGCACAGAGGGGACGGGCCAGAGGTCACACAGCAGTAGGTTGCCCATGAAGACTTTAACCTCTGGGAGCCTTAATATCTCATCTTTAAAATGAGGAGAATGACATCGCCTATCTTGAAGATTGACGTGACTTATTAAAATAGATTATTGTTGCCCTGCCTGGTGTGGCTCAGTGGATTGAGTGCCGGCCTGCAAACTGTAAAGACGCAGGTTCGATGCCTGGTCAGAGCACAGGCCGGGTCCCCCAATGGAGGAGTGCGAGAGGCAACATATCAGTGTTTCTCTGACACGTGTCTCCCTCCTTCTTCCTCCCTCCCTTCCCCTCTCTCTAAAACTAAATAAATAAAATCTTTTTAAAAATAAAATATAGATTACTGTCATGAACACTAACGTTACTCTATACCAGGCACAGTGGTACTGGCTTAACATACATTATCTCAGTTAACTTCAGGCTTAGAGAAATCAGGTAATGTATCAAAGGTCATGTCCTGCAGCTGCTGAACCGAGGATTCAAGAGAGACATGTGGGCAGTCTCGTAACCACTACGCGACATGTGGGCTCAACCTAGAAGCTCGATGTTATCACGAAGGGCTAACGCTTTTTTTATGAAAGCGGGCCGAGCCAAGGCCAGGCACTCACTGGAGACTGAGAGCAAAGGAGGACAGACGGAGGTCCAGGCCACAGGTCTAGGCTGCAGCCCAGGGGGCAGGACCGGTGGCACTGGCGGCAAAGAGACACTAGCAAAAACAACTACCACGTGCGCAGCATCTTGCTAAGCATGTTACAGATATTTAACGGGATCCTTTTACATTTATGAAGTCAGGAAGAGAAGTTGTAAAATAAAATAATGTTCAATGCAGCCATATTTTACCAGTCTGCTACACTCCCTATAAATTGCTCCACTCCTGGAAAGCAACTTGCCAATATATAGCAGGGCTCATGAAGACACTCATAGCCTTCCATACAATAATCCCACTGCTAGAAATGTATTCTGAAGAAATCTTTGAAAAGGAACAAACCACCTAGTTACACAAAGAGACTCACTGCGGTGTTATCTGTGATACTGAAACTCTGGAAGCCTGTGAAACGACCAAAGGGGGAACTGATAGGCAAATGATGACCTTTCGCCTTGTTGGAATAACATGGCCTCGTCACAATGGTCCACATGGTCCACGTGAGCACGAGCACATCACACGTGAGAAAGGACTTGACAGCAATCACATTATTTTTACAACTATGTATCTGCAGAAATAATAGCAACCGAACAGTTGTCTTAGAGCGCAGGTGGCAAACACAAGGCCCGAAGGCCAAACCCGGCCCTCCACCTTGTTTTATTGGGCCGGGCACCTTGTTTCTACCTGGTGGCAGCACCAAGCTCCTTGCCCCTAGGTAAGAAGTAGTTACATTTATACAGTCCTAGATTTACTTTCGGCCCTTTGAAGGCAACCTCGAGGCTGATGTGGCTCCCTGATGTGGTCCCTGGCTTGTCCAGTCTGAGACATTGTGGATGGGGAAGAGACCTTCACACGGATTACCGAGTCCTGTGGAGGAAAAGGACGAGCAGCTTCATCCTCAAGAGGAGCCAAAAGCCACAGCCTCCGACATGACAGGCCTTTATTTACCCATGCCCCTGCATGTTACAAGATGGTCCTCATTTACTATGCACAAGTTGCCTTAGGTGGTTACCTTTTACAGAAAACAAAGGAGCCAATGCCACTAATCACACCACAGAAGAGGGATATTTGCAAATGAAAAGGCAAAAGTGGTTGAACCAGTTACACTCATCCTTGGAAGGTTTAGCATGGATTTTATGAAGTTACTTTGCAGTAAATGTTTGCTGCAAATCAGGGTGGGGGAGTTTTTAGCAAAAAGCAAGACTCAAAGCGGCCTAGGCACATTGCAGGCCTGATTCCCCACGGGAGAAGCTATCCGTGGGCGTGGGTCCCGTGCATCTCCGAGTGGGAGCTGGGCCCACGCCATGCAGAACGGTCTCCTACAGCCCCCGGTGAAAATGAGTTTGACAGCCCTGTCTTAGAGTATTGTGAGAGATCTCCCTCTGCTTCCACCCTAGAATGTTCTTGTCATGGTGACCAGTGAAACACAGAATGCAACAAATGAGAGCAGCAGTCAGAGGGATAAAAAAAAACAAAGGGCTACACACAATTCCAGGCCACGCTCAGCCTTGGTCCACCAGCCCCACCAGGACTCTGGCCCCTCCACTCTCCCAGCCAACAGACCTCTGGACAGAGCAGCAGCCACGTTGCTGAGTCACAGTCTCCTCAACTGCACTATGGCACTTAAATGCACTGTTCACCTGTTTGGCCAACCTCATGAGGTTGCTGGGACAGGCCACTGGATAATGCTGTTTCACTTCATGTAAAAAAAACATTTTTCTGGCATCGAGCCAAAGACATTTTGCAGAGTCAGGGGTACAGCTCAGTCCTTACATTCCAGATTTGGGGGTAGAACCGGTTTTACAGCTAGTGCCTAAGTCTCCAATTCAGAGGGTGCACATGCAGGGTTCTGGCCACCTCCCATACTGTTGCAAATCACCAGCCCAAGTTAAGTACTTATTGCAGGAGATGTCTTCTCTGCTCTTGCTCTTGCCAGTGCACCCTTCCTGGCATGCTGGCCACCCACCTTCTTCAGGACCAAGAGAAGGACAAATTCCTCAAGCCTTCCTGTTGAGCTGCCATTGAAAGAGAAAAATCTCATTCTCCTGACCAGGTACGCCTGCCTTATACCACGGTGGATGCAGGTAACTCCTTGGAGACAGTTCTGAAGCCACCCAGGAACCCCATCAATGTGAGCCGACCCTGCCCCTCCTGCAAAAAAAAAAAAAAAAAAAGCCTCATCCCTTTTCAGTCTTGCCCCCTCTGGAGTCCCCAAAGCTAGTGATGGAGTGAAGACTTTGAGCAGAATGGCCTTCCCAGTTGCTGCCTAGCAGACCCCAGCCATCTCAAACATCACCCTACAGCAGTGTCTCTCAACATCGGCACGCTCGACATTTGGGGACAGATCATTCTTACCTCTTAGAGGCTGTCCCAGACTTCTGGTCAAGATGGAGGTACAGGTAAACACGCCTTCCCTCCTTGCACAACTACAGCAAAATTTACAACTACACCACCAGACAAATATCACCCAGTAATGTCAGAAGATTGAGCTGTATGGAAGTCCGACAACCAAGGATTTATAGATCGCACATTCGTACAGACAGGTAGGAGGGGCAGAGATGTGGAGGTGCGGAGATGCAGAACGGGCAGTCCCACAGTCAGCTGTGGTGGGTAAAAGTCAGGAAGGATACCTTGGGAGTGAGGCACCCTAGCCCCAGACCACACACCCCACCCAGGGTCCCAGCTCCAAGAAGTCCCCATAATTTGGCCATAAAAACCAGTGAGGGTTGGGGCAGCAGAAGAAACTACGGGATTCACAAGAGATGCCTCTTAAAGAGCCCACACAGACTTAGGACTTACACAGACCCACTCCCTCTGGGATTTGGCACAAAAGCAACAGCTGGAAGGGCACCAGTGGCATAAGGGGAGAAACTGAAGTAACTGGCATCAGGGCGAGTGCCAGGAAACAACTTCCTCCCAGGCAAAACTCCAGAGGCCGGGCAGCAGCACTGCGCTTCTCCAAGCCCTCCCCCACACAGGGCCACAGAGCAGTGACACGGGTTGCCCCGCCCTGGTGATTACCTGAGTCTCGGCCCCATACAACTCACCAGTGCGCTTTCCTACTGAAGGCCATGCTACTAAGTCAGGGAGTCAAAGCAGCTCTACCTGATACACAGAAACAAACACAGGGAGGCTGCCAAAATGAGGGGACAAAGAAA
>PVKM010009845.1:0-36030 GCA_004027735.1 Carollia perspicillata | reverse complement strand
CCAGGCACCAGGGCTAAAACATAAGGGGTAACAGGCATGGCCGCTGCCCTGTGTAGCTTACAGTTCAGTGGAGGAGGTGAACACTAAGGAAATAATGGCACAGAGGGACATAAAATTATAAGTACACCCACGGTAATGAAGGCAGAGCAGCAGGTGATGACAGGAGGGGGATTTGGGCTAAGGCAGTTACTTAATTTCTCCCCGAGCGCTCCAGCCTTCATGTGAATAGCCTCCCACCTGGTGAGTAACTTAGGGCAGATGAGATATGCTGAAGAGATCTGAATAAAATCAAAATTTTGATAAAAAATGTGTTCCTGTGGATTTTCATTAGTGCAATGTGAAGTGTAGTGATGAATTGGCTTCACGAGGGACCTTGTTCAGGTTGAACTCTTGCTGCTGACTACCAGATTTGAGAGATTTAAGATGACTTGTGGGGAAGGGATTGGAGTTCCAGGTTGAAGGATAGAAAAGGCGAGTTTTACCTTTGGGGGGTAAAATCTAACAAGAGTCTTGTGGCAATAAATAAAGTGTGCATAAAACAATTCCCACAGTGCCTGGCACAAAGTAAGTTCTGATTAAATTTAGTTCTCCGTGTTACTTGTTGGTGTGGGAGAAGCCTAGGTGGATAAGCCATTGTGCATACCAGGTATGGACAGTCTCAGTAGAGATATGATGTGCACCCACAAAAAGGGCAGTTTATGATGCCTATGGGCCAAGCAGAGGCTATTACTGGGTTGACTTAACAATAGGCAATGATTGGTGTAGAGGTTCAGCAGGGGAATATTCTAGAGGGGAATAAAAGCGAGGTGAAGGGGAAATGTAGTTGTGTCCATCAGATAGACTAAGTTGTCGCATTTCCCAGAACACCTGGTCTTCACAGGGCAGGACTGACTGGTGAGCTGGATGGCAACACTTACCAGGGGCCAGGACACCCTGGAGGACACTTTCCCTGTTTTCTCAGCCTCCTGCATGGAAGATGAGAAAGTAGCACGAATGCCACTTCCACTCTTTTCTCAAATGGAGCTTTGCACTAAGTTGGTATCTTACAAGGAAGTTCCTTTCCATTATTTTTAGGTTGAGATTTAATGAAGAGTCGTAGTGAAATCAGATTAGCTGCATACCCTCCCATTAGAGAAGAATGTGTGTATCTTCCATCTAACTTGAAGCTATTAGCCATTCTTGGCATTCCTTTCTTCTGTCCCAGGTTAATTAAACTCAAGTTGTGGTCAGAGAGTTTACTTCGTATGTCAGAGTGTTTAACATTCAGTTTTAAGACGACTGGATGAGAAGTAAAAAGGGACAGGAATTCAATGACTTTAGGACTCAGTTGTTATAGAATAAAATAATAATGAATTTTAAAATGTCAAACACAACCAGAAAATCTCCATTCCCTTTCTATACATAAAATAACATATAACAAGCAGCACAAAGGCACTAAAAAACCCCTTGAACTTGGGTAACCGCACAAACAGGATCACAGAGCTGCACGGTGACTGACCGAAGGGACTAATGGGTGATGTATATCTGGCTGTGTCGTAGTTCTGAGGGTGTACCAGAGCAAGATAATGAAATTGCCTGTCAGGTAATCTGATTTGAGAATTCCAGTCATCTGTGAACTGGGGTGTGGGCTAATAAGCCAGGAGTTTGCCAAGACTCATTATTTTTTAAGCTGCTCTACTCACTACATCTGCCCCTGCAGGATATGTCAGAGAAGGTCCATCACCGAGTGAAAGATGGGGAACTGTGCGAGGGCCCGGTTATAGACGGGGCTTCGGCCCCACTCCAGATGGAGTCAGACATTTCTGAGGTGTTCCGAGCTCAGCTAGAGAAACGAACAGCTGCTCCGCACAGTGACCTCAGTGCCTCCCAGCTGGCAGGAGCTGCTGTTGCAGAATCTCATGGCAAGTGTTCCTCCCAAGGTGTGCAGAGTGTAGGCCTTTGGATCTTGGCTCTCTATATGGTAACATTCTGACCTTGGTCACGATACATAACCTTTCTGAGACTCGGTCTTCCTGTCTGCAACGTCTAGAAAATAGCACTTAATTCTCTCACAGTTTTTAGTACCCAATTATTGGTAGGTAAAATCAAAGGATTAAGTGGAGGACTCTGTGCCCATCACTGATATTTTCATTTGCCTATCAGTTAGTTTCCTCCCACCACCTTTTTTTTCTGGAGGTGGGAGGGATGATTATAATTGTTTTCCTCTTTTGCTTAATGTTTCCATGAGTTTAAATGGAGAAACCTCACAATTGCTATTAGTATATTTTTGTTTTATTAGGATCTTACATGTATTACGCAAATATTATTCCCATATCAATGGCACAGAAAAATCACGGGCAGTAATACTTCGTTTACTTCGGTACAAGATTCAACTAGAACATCAAAATGGGAGGATTCTTAATAAGGTGCTCAAAGCTTTAATTATTTTTCTTTCTAATTCAAATTAGATGTGTGCTTTAATGTACATCTGTTTATATTGTAGAGTAATTAATTCTTTTTAAAATAGTTAGCTTTGAAATGTTTTTAGGGAAAAAAATTAAATGCTTCACTGGAAGAGCTGCTGTGTCGGCACCGTCCTGCATACAGCGCTCACAGATTGCGGAGGCCGGCTCTCTGGACTCCGTTGCAGCTGGCCTTCCCTTTAAATGACTATTCTGTGCACAGAATTGATCATAAAATTATACTTTTTAAAGGAATTACTCCTGAATGCTAAGTATTAATTTTCTTTTATAAAGTGTCATAGAAGATATTTTTGCATCTCAGGTAAAATAGTAATCAAAAAACAACTGCAAAGACAGATAGAAAATATAATGATGTGTGGAAGAACCTTAGTAGGTGTAGGATTTTTTTAAAGCAAATACTTCTTCACTGACTCAATAAAGAATTAATCCCACAGGCTGATTTTAATGTATATATACAATTTAGAAAAATTTTTAATGTACTTCATTTTTAGTAGTAGGAAAATCATGAATGGAATCAACTTTTCATCTCTTACCTATTTAGTGAGTTCTATAGAATTCCCATTGGATATTGAAGATACATTAATGTCAGTAGCAATGGCCACAGAGTATAGTGTCCTGCCAGATAATTGCTCCACCACTAGGAGAAGGCAGCCTGTGTTAGGCCAGCGAAAGATTCTGTCCAAGGTCAAGGCCTCGTCTGAATGTTAAAACAACTGTAGCTTGGGGAGATGCAAAATGGAGATCATTTCTCCTCTTTAGGGATATAAAATCTAATGGACAGGGTATCTTTCCTGAGCTTACAATGGCCTTGACCTTTTGGAGTAGATTGTTCTTACCAAGCTTTGAAAGCAGGGCCTGGAAGGTCATTGGCGGACGAGCGATGAGATCTTTCCTGGCCCCTGTCTTTCCCCTTTGTGAGTCGCCAACTCTTCTCTAAACTACAGCAGGGCCCCTGGCTATTAGATCAGGATTTGGTGCTCACCCCACCCTTCCTGACCACAGTTTCAAAGGGTCCCTGGGGAAGCCAAGTGAATACCTTAAGTTCCAGGTGGTTAGTGGATTAGTGGCAAAGATTTTCCTCTCCCCATCACTCTTCCTTTCTCCGTGTATTTGTATTGCCTCATGGACAGGACTTCCCCTCTGGAGGGAAATTTATATGTAAAACCTAACTCCTTAGACGAGAAGTGCAATAATAAAATAGCAGGTTGTATTTATTTATCCTTTCACAGTTTACAAAGTGTCCTCACACACATTCCCTTTTATACCCCAAGCTCATTCTCAGGGGTAAATTATTACTCTCTGCATGCTACAGCTGATAGAAATTGTGGCTCCAGGTGGCAGAACTGGACCCAGAGATGCTTTCCTCTGACGCGGGCTGGTCTTTGCCACTTCACCATGGCATTGACGGCTGTTTGCCATACCTGGTGCACATGGACGACACCAAAACATACTCTCTTCTGAATTTTTAAAAATCTTTATTCCCTTGGCTTTGTAAAAAACAGAGATTTATGAATACATAGAGTTCTCTGTTAAGATGAAGCCCATTTATATACATGGTTTTTGGACCAATATACTTGGAGTTAATAGCATTTTTGATAGTGCGTTGCTCTAGACCCCAGATACTGTCTCATTAGTGCAGCAGTGAGCATGGTGTGAATAGACCTCAGAACCAGCAGTCATAGCCAAGTCTGTCACTCCACCTTTTCCTGATTACCCAACTTTTCTCTGCCTCAGCTTCTTTACCTGTTTAATGGGGATGATAATAGTACCTACCTTAGGGGTTGCTTGAAGATCAGATGTTTTAGGATAGGTCTAGGACAATGCCTGCCTCCTAATCAGCCCCCAGTTAACATTGGTAGTAGTTATTGTCACCATCTTTCTTAGTATTGTCGTAACGTGATTGTAATTCTTTTTTCCTCACGTTGCTACTTTGATTTGCCATAAAGTGATCATAAGGCTCTTTGGCATTTCCCCACTTCCCCTTGCAGAAGTTACTGTGAGAGCTGATCACACTGTGCAGTGTTTGTGCCACAGTGAGGGGCCAGGACGACGGACGTCTGCCAAAGCCGGAGGAGAGACGGAAAGATTAGCGGAACAGTGTACTTTTAGCTGAACGTGTCGGTCATAGGGAGATAATATAAGGCTTCTTTCACCTTTGTAGAATCTAGCAGGCTTTTTTTTAAAGCTTACGTATTTTGCTTGCAGTTCCCTTTCAGAGTTAAAAGAATTATGTCTTAGGGGATTTATCAGTACATGTTTTATATTAGAATTATGTAGGGAGATTTTAAAATAAGTGTTCAGAGGCATCCGTTCTGACGGGATAGGACAGGGATGGAGTGGGTCAGTAGCGCAGGGAGGAGGAAAGGGGGTGTCCTTGCTTGCACCCTGATGATCTGTTTTAAGTGCACTGTTCTGCTGGGAAGAATACGGAGGTCGGTAGGGAGTTTCTAGAGAAGATTAGAAAGAGTCTTTAGAAAGTGCCTGCATCCAGAGTCCAGGCACGTGGGTCTCATCTAGTTTCTGCTGCTGCTTTAAAGGAGATGCACATTGTGGTCAGTTTTTTTTCTTGTCTACCCAAGGGAACCAATAGAACGTGTCATTACCACAGAAGATTGCAGTAAAATCAAATGGGTTACATGTAAAACTACTTAGAAAATTATAAAGCGCCTGACAGGCACAGGAGTGTAATGGTTATGAACAGGAGTGGGCAAACTGCACATGATAGATTGTCTATAGCAATAAGTGGCCACAAAGCCTGAAATATTTACTCTCTGGCCTTTCAGAGAAAGCTGGTTTAGAGCAGGGACTCTAATGCCAGTTGCCCTGGGTTTGAATCCTGGCGCTGCCACCCCTGGAGCACTCGGGCTGATGAATTGACTTCTCTGTAGCTCAGTGTCTTTATCTGTAAAGTGAGGATGAGGAGAGTACCAATGCCATAGGTGGCCAAGTGAGTTAACACACATAATTACATATGTAAAGAGCTTTTAGGGCATTCTGTATAAGGCTTACATGATATTTATTGCAGTACCTTGTAAACGTGGGGTGCTATTGGATTAAATGACATTTTTAATAGGGTTTTGATTCTAAAACATTTGATATTCACACATTAAAGCTTTTGAAAATTGCTAAACTGACAGTTATGGGAGCTGACTTTATATTTTCGATTGTATCTGACAGGACTACCCAGAATACCAGAATACTGGTCTGGCCTAGAGGTATTCTAGGAACTGTGGAATTCACATTGCAGATTACCAAGTAATGACATATTTTAAGTGGCTTCACCTAGGACTAGGTTTCCCTGTGATGATGAAGAAATTGAAATAGAACTCCAGAGTTCTATGTCTAAGAAAATGCATAAATTTTATTTCAATATAGAAAATAGGAGCCAAAATTGTGTTTTATAATTAAGGTATATCACATATATCTTATCATTTGTTCTCATGCCAGTAATACACAGTCTGTGTTTTTCTACCCATTTGAGAAATAGGGGGAGAAAATAAAGCTCAAGGATGTTAGTCACTTTGTTTAAGAAGCAGATGATAAGCCCTTATCCACTGTTCTCTACAGCACTGTCAGTCTCCTGGGTTCAAGTCCCGGTACTGCCTCCCATACAGACAAATACAAGGAAACAGCGATAGATTGATTTTACAGGGTCTGACACAAATAACACCCCTTTTTATTACACAATCTTTCATTTAAAATCATAAGCATGTAATTCTGTAACATAACTATCACTCTCAAGCACACCATATGATATTTTAAGTGAAATGTTCAAATTAAAACTGTAAATTATTACACCCATATTATTACCCTACCAACCACACTCAAGCAAGCCTTTCTTCTGCCGGACCCTATATAAATGATAATTATTAGTAGTATTGATTAATCTATATATTAAAATAAACATTCTAAATAGCTGGGCTGTAATAATATTTCTATGTTAAATTGATATATTTCTGTGTTAAATTGATATTTGACATCTCTGAGAATATTGCTGACAAGCATTATTGCTTATACGTGACGGCCAGCAGTCTTGTGTGCCCATCAGAAACCAGAGTGCATCTAAAAGCATCTCTGCATTCAGTGGAACCCTGTGAGAGCACTTGACCTGTGATGAGAGCTATTTTAGAGTATTCTTTGCTAATCTCTTTTCTGCTGTAAGAAGACCCTCTAACAAGCAGTCCCCTACTTCAGTACAGCTTGCCTTCCTGAGAATGTATCTAAGAAGCAGAAATCTAAAAGCTGAAAGGTAGACATATGGTACCTTATAAGAAACGACTTCATTGCCAGAGAGCCACAAGTGCTAACCAATCGCTACTTAGGTTTGAGACAGGTACCAGTTTTGTCTGGGTCAGGCAGTCCTGGGGTGGTGAGAATCTTGACAGTACAGGAGGCCTAGAAATGTGGCTGCTCCTTCTACATGACTAGAGAGAACAGGGATCGGGAGGCCACACCTTAGCCCAGGGCCATTGCAAGGACTCACACAGGGACACCTCTTTCTTCTTGCCACTGTGGGAAACCTGGGATCTGTCACGGTTCAGATAGTGTCTGAAAAGACTGAACTTGGTGTGAGATGGTAAAGAGGTAGGTGCCCAATTTGAGTGAGCAAGGAATATGGTAGTCCAGGCCCATCTGTTCACAAAAGCCTAGCTTACTCTTCAGGGCTAGATATTTATCTCTTTCTTTCCATCTCCTCCAGAAGGCTAGAAAACTGCCACCGGGTTAGCTCTCTGAGTTGAGCAAACTGTGGGTATCCATTTCCTTATCTGTAAAATCGGGACCATTCTTGCCTTGCTTGTCTTGAAGACTTCGTCAGGATCAAATTAAAAAAAGAAAAGTCTGTCCTGAGTAGAAGAATTATGGCATATCATTTTTTCTTGGTTAATTACCAGGAAGATTGAGATTGATGAGGTGCCTTTATATTTGAAAGTCTCAGTACTTTTGATCATTGTTAATTGTTAATCAATAGGAAAATAAGCTTTCTTGAAACTATCGTAGAAACCAAGTATAATTGGGCTAATATTTTTTTTTACTCTAAAAGGTATGAAAATCACTATTTTAGGAAACAAACATTGAATGAATCTTTTCTCCTGTCCTTGAGTGTGATTGCATAAAAAAGAAAGGTCTAGCATGCAAAAATGTACATATGCACATGTGTATGTTTTGTGTAGCTTTCCTGCCCAGTGTGTGAATTATGTTATTCTATTTAATTCACACACTTGAAGGGCTTGAAGATCTTTATCTGGTCGGGAGCAAATTCTCTCAAAGACTTTAGTTGGCTAGGTCTGCATTCCCTTTTGCTCTGTCGAACTTGGAGAGTCAGTCCTACCACTGTCATCCCCTGAAGCCACCACATTTTGTTGCTCCTGCTTCCTCCAGACAAGGAAACTGCAGGTGGTCCCACATTTGGCACATCTGGTTCTAAAACAAAGGGCTGGTTCACAGACACAGGGCCTCAGTCTCTTCACCTCTAGCAGAGACTTCTCAGCACAGGTTTGTTTACGTGACAGTGTCTTGCAGCCCATTTTCCAACAGGAAGCAAAGCAGGTATTTCCCAGACTTCAAGCTATACCTGTTGATCTTTTCAGAAACTTCTTCTCCCTCCAAAAAAGTGGTATGAAGGTGTATTTGCAATATGCTTTTTATTTTTGGTTGCTGCCCTTAGGAAAAGAACCGTCGCATGTGTGAGGGTAAATTGTAGGAAAAATATTTTGATTATTAATAGTAGCTCGTGGGTATGCAATATCCAATTTTTCCATACAGTCCATGAGTGGGGAAAGAAGGAATTCTTTTAGAAGTTCATTGTTTCATGAAGTTTATGGTGGTTCTAAGCTTTATAAAAATAAAAAGGAAAGAAAATAGGCCCAGCTTTCCCCAACTCTACCCCAACTGAAATAATGAATTGCATTCCGAGGTTTAACTTGGAGCCTAATTTCAGCTATGCTAGCTGTGTTTCCTCGCGTAGGTTAGTTTGCCTCGCTGTCAAAGTTTAGACCACTTAACTTTTTGTGGCTCTTCGACAACCATCACAGAATTTTATAGAGACCTTTGTAGGAACTTGGAGCCTCCTACAGAAAGAACATGCCACCTCATTTGAAATGGAATGTTGTTTTACGGTATGATTTTTGTTTGTTTGTTCAAAAATAACGATTCCATCTAAGCCAAAGTACTTATTTTAATAACAGATTCTTCTAAATAATTTGCCAAAGTTATAGTACCACGAAATTTCTGGAGGTGGAAAATATGTAATTACACAATCACCTCTTGTAACATTTACAATTAGTATATATAATCAAAGAGAAAAATGTTCTCTGATTCTTTTTATGTTTAAGAAATCACGGAGGACCTTATATGACTGTATAATCTACTTACTGTCTATTTTAATGCTCTGCAGCCAATTTCACCAAAAATTTCCTGCCAAGGGTGAGCCCTAATTCTGTATTAACTTGCACAGCATACATTGGTTTCAAGAAGTAGGCTTCTATTTTGCTCCTACATTTAAAACTGTAAATTGAAAACCACTGACCAGGGAGTTTTGTTGTCAGACAGCTTGGAGGCTGCTGTGTGACACCATCACACCTGTGTCGTTGTTCCAGAGATATCTGTTTTAGGGAGGAACCAGTGTTATTAAAGGAAAATAGCAAACCCATCTTGATCCTCCTCTAGAAAGTCAGATCTCTCAGGAAGCTGGAATACGAGTTTCCAGTTCTGGCATCTCTGGGAAAATGCCTTGCTTAAATGACCTTCCTCTGGGGACCTGAAGGAAGCTGTATCCTCTCTGCTTTTTCGACTGCATTCCAATTTTCAGCCAGGCCAGTGTGGTACAGTATATCCATGATGTATGTGTACAGTAAGAGAATGAAGCCACAGTAAGTAATACAAAAAGCCACTTCTTTTGCGGCTTGATTAAAACAATCTACTTGTGGCTGTTTGGTTGTCAGCTTGAGCTCATCTCTGTGGCTTCTTCTCTGCCTCTCACTTCCATCCATCATTGCAGGGAGCACAGAAGAAGGAGTATATATAGTGCCCTGAGCTTGCTTAGGCCTTAGCAAATATCAATTCATCACCAGTTTGACTTTAAAAAGGCCCATTCATTGGCATATTAGAACATTACAATTTACCCAGTGTTCCCTGGTGCTGAAGAAGTCACATGACCGGATCTGAAAACAAAAAGAATTCCACAATATGTTCTTGAAGTTATTAATAAAAATAACTGCTGGTTGACAGGAAAGGCATATGGCAGATTTAAGGTGCATAGTCACAGTATTTTGTTTTTTTAAAAAATAATTCTTCCCTACATCAAGGACGAATGTGTGTATATGTGTGCTAATGCACCAGAAAAATCCCCAACCCTGACAAGCCATTGATGAGGTGTTTTCAATCTTCACTAGCTTCCTGTTTCATTGCTGTGCCATTGAGCCCTTGTAATACTGCGATGGATAAATGTAATCAGAGCAGTTGGCTGCCTGAGATCTTTTTTAATGCAGTGCTTCGGACGCACTACATATGCTGTGCAAATAAATACAAAATTAGTGTTCCTGTTGGAAGCATTTGGCGAGAATGAGTGATTTGTCTTGTTTATGAAAGGTGCATACATTTCCACTCATAGCTGTTTATCAGCGCCTCTTTCTGCTTATGGATTCGGAGATGGAATTCATCATTTGTCAGCGCGCGAGCAGATGTGCTGGAGACAACCAGATTGATCCGTGAGGCCGAGCAGAGCAGCACCAGAGCTAGAGGGCAGCCCTCAAATTGTATCGTATTTTGAGACTGTTGTCTGCTAGCTCTGTTCCACACTATGGGACAAGGAAGGCTACCTTTTTCTACTTTTCACTTCTGCACTTGAAATAGAACCACTTTGGAATAGCTTAATGGAAATGGAAAACAACCTCAATCTGTCTGTGTAGCAAAATCTACATTCCTTTTTCCAGAGGTTCACTCTCTCTTCTCCTGATCACAAATATGATATTTAATGTTGAATTTCAGTTGAAGAGAAAACACTGATATCAGGATTGCAGAAGGGTCGTCTGCTGTTTTTAAACTACAAGGAACAAAATTTTCTCTGAGTTCATAGAAGTCATTTCCGCAAGGACAACATTAGGAGGCAAGAGATAGTGTTTTACTTGGAGAAAACTAATGGCTTTCCAAAAGTTTCACTTGCTTTCAGTCCCCGCAAAAGGCCTATTGAAGCTGAGTTGATTACAGAGCCATCAAAAGCCCTTCTTGCCAACAGAACTCCTTTGCACTTGTGTACTGTTGAAAATTACTGTCTGATGCCAGCAGATTGAAGAGCTGAACACAAGTTGCTGGGGAGTTCCATGTCGCTTTCCAACCATAGGTTCTTGACCCTGGCCTGAAGTAATTAACTGTCTAGGAGCTCCATGGTCTTCTATGGGCACTTAGGAACAAAATGCATCCTCATCCTTAATGAATGGACACAAGTTTAGAAGAGGAGCTAGCTTCTCTGAAACAGGATTAGGACTGACATGCTAAAAACCCGGAGGGAGCTGAGGTATTTTCATTACGCTTCTATGACCTGTGTTTTGCTTTTGCAGTCTCTCAGTGGACATTTTCCTTCCTGTGATTCCTTTTAAATTACATTGGTAGAAAAGGAATTTCATTTCATACTCAGTATACCCAACATATAAAACCATTAGAAATATCGCATGTTTTTTGAAATGTGGCCCATACTCCTGGATGCATTTGGCTTACAGACAATAGTACTGAATCAACACCGAGGCCTTTGACCAAGCCCTGACACCATGACAGGCAGGTAATGTTTGTGAAAAGCTGTGGCTCTGACCAATTAAGGAAAGTAAAAGGTTTGATGAGTAACTTGCATTGCCTCAATTAGCTGAGACCTGGGCAAGGCTTCAGGAGGTAAAGAAGTGAGAATTCTGTTCCTGTGTTTTCACTTGTCATTCACCTTTTCAAAGTTGTCAGTTACGCTTGTCTTGATGACTTTTTACTAGTCATGTGGCTTCAACGACCACATCAAGGGTGGAGAGGTGGAAAGTAACAACTAAAATGATGTGTAGACATTTTGTGAGATGAAAAAACTATCAGATATCAGAGATGATGGTAGGCTTGTGAGGTTTATTTTCTACATATTTGAGAAAGTTCTTCAGGTATTGTCAGATTTTTTCACCATATTTTTTTTAGGAATTAAAATGTGCCAAGCATTATGCTCAACATTAAAGTTAGGTGTGAATGAGACGCTCCCTGCTCTCAAGGCCGTCAGAGAGTGTGGCGAGGAAGTCAGTGATCACAGCTCTGGGCGGTGAGTGCCCTAAGTGAGATCCCGGGGTGCTGGAGAGGGTGTGGTTCTGTCAGTGGGACTGGCCCTTGAACCACTGTTACCCCTTCAGATGGTTTAAGTGGGCTCTGAAGATAATTTTTAGAGCTTACAGTGATTGATTATTTGCTTTTTCTAACTGCTGTTTTTGTGTAATTTGAAGTTCAGAGTTTTGTAGGCGTTCGCAGAACATAACCGCCCTCTGAGAACCAGGTTGCTCCTGGTCTTCAAGGGGGCCCTGTGTTTCACATTCACAGAAAAACCACTCTTGCTCTGCCTGGTTCCCAGGTGCTCAGGGACACTGTGGACATGAGGTGAGAGCTCTCTGATGTTGTGGGCAGGGCCCTTTAAGAGATTTTCAAATCCCTCTGTGGGGCTGAGCCCCAGCATTTTATTCAGCAACTGCCGTGCCTCCACAACCAACCTGTCATTGGAACTGTCTGATTGAACACCAGCAAGTGCTCTCTAGGAGGGAGATCCTTATTGCCCATTTTCTCTGTTTCCTAAATGATCTTAATTGCTTGGGTAAAGAGGCATCCATTCTAAATCTCCATCCCACCAGGGGTGATTCACACAGTAACAAGATTTAGATTACCCCAAATGTCAGGACCCCCGCAGATATAATGGACTTCCCTTCAGGGGCCCCCCTGACAAGCTTCTCCTCTCTCAAATACCTGCACTGTCCAGAACTCGCAGCCTCCTGGATCGTACCCTGATTTCCTGTCTCCTTACGGGGTTCAGAAGCCAGAGCTGCCTCATTGTACCTTTTGATTTTTGTTTTAATTTACAGACTCTGTAGAATGAACAGAACTTGTGTCGTAGACATTTTAATCTCACTTTTATAAACATATTAAGTGCAGGTAAGGGATAGTCTCACAAATGATAACATTTAGGTTATGAAAGTTATGGTTCTGGTTTCCATTTTGGCTTAATGGCCTCTGAAAAGTTGTAAGTCCTAAGAAAGAAATGTTTAGTCATACTTTGGAGTATTTACCACTTTGATACTCTGTCTTCAGTGCATGTTCTTCTTCATTTCTTTCAGTCTGTTGTATTCCCAAATGACAGCCTCAGAAACTTTTCTACACTCTCTCTATAAAAGTTATTTAATCCTAAGTAAATGGAAAAGAGCTAAGTGAAAAAGAACACTAAAAATAAAACATTTGAATTACTTGCCCCTGCCAAGATATTCTTTGTGTGAATTTTTGGGTATGGAAAATAACTTCCCCTCTCATTGCCATCAAGCCATGAGAAAGAGTTGGGGGTAGAATAGCTTTGTCATATTTGATAAAGGAAATGATGGACAGAGTCACTGAACTTCAAATGTCTTAAAAGAAATATAAGGGCCCTTTGAAGAAGTTGCTTTGAATTCTCTGTCTCTCTCTTTTTTAACCTGGTGTCCTGAACTTCTTTTTCCTTCTACTTTGCTCTTTCAGACCGATAGGGGTAAAGTGAATTTGGATCTTCTAAGCAAGGAGACTCCGGGAATGTGCATCATGCGTGTCAAATATTGTGCAACTCTGCCGGGCAGCCCCACCTAGAGGGCCTGGAGCAGGCCTTCGGCCGCCTCCCTGCTGGACTCTCCCAGTTCTTGGGAGCATCAGCTCCTGGAGCTGCCAAGCTGTGTAGCAATAGTGTGAAGTACATAATGGGCCTGGTATTAAGCCAGCACTTTTATTTTCACTTGTGACAGTCCATCTTCCCTGTGAGCATTGGCGCTGAGCAACTCGGGATAGACAGAACAAAGTCACAAATGTGCTTCCTGTTAGGTTGTGAGAAAAGCCTGTTTGCTACTACTCAGGTGATTAAAACTACTTCCAGCAAATGAACTAATATTTATTACAACTGAGATTAGAAGCACAGTCATAGCTCACATGTTGTGAAAGCTGATAGAAATCTCTTTCAGAACCAACCAGGGTTTCTGGATACTTGGTGTTCTAGAATGCAGAGGCATGAGTCAGGCTGGCTGATAACCAGGTGAACGCTTTTTCCTTCCTTCCAGGACATACCGAGTTAGTCATATTTACAGAACAGAGAAGGCATGACCCTGCATCTCTGACACCCCACCCCTGCCTATGTCCCACAACAACGCAGATTTGAAATAGAAAGTGAAGCGGCAGTTCATGGGCAGGCTGCATGGAAGCAGAAGACTCGTTGGACCTGAAAATCAGAGTTCATCAGAGGACAGACCCGCCCTGGCACATGTGGCTCGGTCGTACAGAACGTCATCCCATAAACCGAAAGGTTGTGGGTTTGGCAGTTCGATCCCATGGGGCAGAGGTGGAGCATCAGCGTTTGTTTCCTTCCACCCCTCTGGCTCCCCGCCTCTCCCTCTCCCCCTCCCCGTCCCTTCCTCTCTCTCTAAAAGCAGTGAAAAAAAAAATGTCCTTGGGTGAGGATTTAAAAAAAGACAGACCCTAAATGACTGCGTCCTCTCACAGCCATCTTTTACTAATTTGACAGCGGCTGCACTTGGCCGTCCCACAGGAAGCCCTCCCCGTGTCTGCGGCACCAGAGAACTCGGAGCCCTTATCTCAGTCTACTTGGTGTTCTCTCGGGCAGTTTCCTTTCTGCCCAGTTTGGGGGGCAGGAGGGTTCTCAGGTTTTGTTCTTTAAGACTAACTTTTTATAAGCAGCCTTATTACATTAAAACCTTTTACATTAGGCAAGATTTAAAAAGACATGTTGTGACATTGTGGTTTTTTTCCTTAAAAGGTGTGGTCCCCATTGTGTGTTCAACTTTTTGGATATATGGGAACTAGAAGGGTTGTGTGTAATCAGTTTTTAACAAAATCAACATCTTCTTGGAAAGTTCATTTTTCTTGAAGAATTTTCAGTATTCTTCTATGTCATTTGCTTGAGATTATGTGACTTTGAAGGATGTTCACTGTATACTGTATCAACTTTATAAAGTAAAACTCTAGTTAATCTACCAAACGTTTATAATACACAAATAATTTAGATATCTGAAGATATCAATAGAAGAGAGAACATAATTAAAATGTTGGCTGGCTTGTTGCTACAGGTCAGCTATGAAAATTCCCCACCTGTAATTCAGTCAGGTTCCCAAAAGATAGCTCTTACTTTTCCCTATCCTCTTATCAAGTACAAAATCTATAAAGTTGGTTTTTAGCTATTAAGAAAATTATTTTTTTCTTTTACAGTTGATTGGGCTTGAGGTCGAGTGGACCTGCCATAGGCGGTAGAACCACCTGGCCCTCCCCATACAGTCTATAAGCCAATACAAGTTTCAGGTCAGTGGTGTGTAAAAGATCAGCGACCTTATCAGCTCTAATCCAATATTCTTATTTTTCTTTCATAAGTAATTCATACAGTAGCACTGGTGACTTTTTTTAATCCTCAAATCCTCACCCAAGGTTATGTTTATGGATTTTAGAGGGGAAGGTGAGAGGGAGTGGGAGAAGAGAGAGAGAGAGAGAGAGAGAGAGAGAGATCTCCCATATGTGCCCTGAATGGGGATTAAACCTGCAACCTTTGTGTACATATGTGTGCACATGGGACTGTGTGTATATATGTGTACATACAGATTATGGTCCAGTCAACTGATCCACTGGGCCAGGGCAGCTTTGGTGATTTTTATTGCTATTTTTGGAGTTGTAGATTTTGATTGTATTTTTCTGATTATAACATTTATCATTTGTAACATATTTGTAAAATTCTAACTAGTTACTAATAAAATAACCCATAGGTAATTTGCTGTTAGAGTTTCAGTGCATTAACTTTCCAGCATTTTTCTGTATACATACAATTCTGTGACTTAATTTTTCTTATTTAATATTATAATTATTTTTACAGCTATTAAAATCTTTATAAAGTTTTTAAAATTAAATTTTTTAAAACAGGAATCTAATCTATATTTTAGTTATTTCCTTTGGAGGATTCCTGGAATTAGATTTTTTTGGTCAAAACCTATGAACATTTGAAGATTTTGAATGTGTTCATGTGTTGCCTAATTGCTTTTAATAAACCTTTTACAGATTTATAGTCATAAAGCATCTGAAAGTATTGAGTGATCTTTTCATTACCTTTAATAATTTGTAGGAAAAGTGACTACTTTTCACATCTTTGATGACCTCAGTGATAAGGGGGGCATTTTCATATCTATTAGACATTTGCATTATTTCTTCAATCTGCTCATAGTCTTTGCAATGGTGTCTTCATAATGTTAGGGCAAAAAGGTTGTGGATAATCAACTTTTTCCAATGACATAATTTTTACTTCAGTAAGACTTTTCCTTCCTTAAATATGTGAAAGAATAAATTGGATTCTTTTTATAGTAGCAAACTTACATAAACAGGTTTTGTCATGCATTCTCAATCTGCTTTTAGATTGTACATTAGAATAATCTTTGTGCTTCTTTTGTCTTGACTATGTATTTTAGTCATGGACATCATCAGGCATGCTCAGAAAGCTTTAAGAGTAGCGTGCTCTCTTTGTTTTTCTTGTCTGTTTTTTGACTTGCCTCCTCCCCCACCTCACCCTCAGGACAGAACCTTGCCTCCCTTGAGCCCATCTGTCAGGTCATCTGTCTAAGGAGCTGGCGTTCCCTTGCTCTCAGAATCATTCAGAACAAATAGTCCATGGCTAAAGAAAAGCTGATGAGCATTTATGCATGAAAGGCAGACTTATCTCCTTAACAATCCCTTTGTGTAGTTTGAGGTGGGAAGCCATTGGCCCAGGTGTGATTTCAGAAATCCACATGCAGAAGCCCATTCTGACCTTTAGCGTGGGCACCAGGGCATCTTTCAGCGACACTCCTCCCACCTTGGTCCTCTTAACCAGGGTTTTGGCCCAGCATTCTTTTAGGAGCTCTCAAAGTTAGGTGATTCTCGGCTCCCCCATTAAATCTCACTTCCTTCCCTGCTTCATCTCCATGCCTGTGGTGGTCATGGATTAAGTACATTACCAGCAGCCAAGCTGTGGTCAGTGTCTGGTTAGTGTTTTCCATTAATCTCTCTTCTCTTGTGTTCAGAGAAGCAGGGGAATCCCTTGTGGTACAGAGCCGGGAATAGCCCTTCACATTCCACTCCCCTCACAAATGGTACAGCTCTTCTTAACACCATAAATTAAATTAGCACATGCAGCTTTAAAACAGTCCAGGCACAGAAGGCATGATTATCTTTCTGAGAAAATGATCAAGGCCACCTTCAAAGAATCCAGTGTCTTCCAGGCAGCTCTCAAGGACATGGTGTGGCATGACCTTTCTGGGCACGAATGGGATTTTCAAGTTGCCTTTTCATTAGAATACTAGTGTACATTCTGTGTGTTATGCTTTGAAAGCTGTGAATGTTATGACAGTGGCTTTTGTCCCCATGTGTGCAGTGTTAATTGTATAAGCCGGAAATGCAGAAACCATATCAAAGGAAGGCAGCCTCAACAAAAGGGAAACAGCTGAGTGCCTCAAAAGAACCGCGGCATAGAAAGGTGCCTGCTCTCCCTCCAGCCCCTACACTCAGACCCAGATGCTCAGATGCTGTCGTTTCCCCTGGGTCAGGACTTTACTGATGAAATGCAAAATAATGAACACAGCATAGACTAGTGATTTTATCTCTTCTCGAACCTCCTAGTCATGCCCTCTATTTCTGGTGAGATTCGTATCTGCAGTTTCTCACACAGTTCCTGTGCAGAATTGACTCCACACAGTTCGTCAGGTGAGTTTACTGAATACATTTTTCTCATATGATCTCGGTCACCTTTACTTGTGTTCTTTAACTAGCTAGGACTACCATCCCAGCACCTGCTTATCTAAATCCCCTGACTCCTTCATTGCACTTAGTGGTGGGACCATTTTTATTTTCCTTAGTCATGTGATACACTTAATTTTGAGCATCTACATTTTTGTGTATGTGCTCAATGAGATTGTAAACTATTGGGTTGGCCAAAAAGTCCATATGGGTTTTTTTCTCATTAAATAAAAGACCTTTCACCAATAGCTTTATTGATTTGCATATTTTGAGTATGTCAGCTGCCTCCCATGTGGTATAACATTGATTGTTCTCAATGTCTTGATTTGATCGCTATCAACTTCAACTGGTGTACCCGAACACAGAGCATCATCCAGCAAGAAATCTCCAGCAGGAAACTTTGCAAACCACTTCTGACACATTCAATCAGTCATAGCACCTGTATACACTGCACAAATCTTTTTTTTTGCATTTCAGTTGTGTTTTTATCTTTCTTGAAACAACAAAGCATAATATGCTGAAAATGTTGTGTGTTTTCTTCCATCATCAGTATTCAAATGGCTACACAAAAATTCACCAATTTTGATAAGTTTTTTAAAAAATGCAAGCCGATATGTCAGCTGTTACAATACAGTCTAACAAAATTGTTTCCAGTGAAGTTGAAGATAACTAAATACTACTAGAACAATGGAATAGAAAAAAGCAAAGAACTTATTGGCCAACCCAGTATTAGAGAGTAAAGATAGTGCTTTGTACTTCCCAGAGTGGTGAGCGTAGTACTTCGCACATAGCAGAGGCGCAGTAAGTACCTCAATGATTAATTCATTTTTTTCTTTAAGAAAATGGATTTGAATGGATTAAGTCTGAGAGAGAATCCAAGTGCCTCCCCTATATTGACTAAATTTGGCCATAATGGTGAAATTTTCTTGGCCTCAAATTACATAGTAAATGAAAATTGATGCACACTTTGTGGGACTATTTTTAGCTCGAACTTTCCAAATTGACTATAATGAGAAACATTATCTTAGAGCTTCTAACTCCCCTCTTCCTGCTTATCTAGCTTTACTCGTCCTATTAAGGCTCAACCCGGGGTCCAACTCTATAAAAAAGCCTTCTCCATCTTTCTAATTTCAATCTGCTGCTTCTTTGCAACCCTGGAAGACAGCTGACTCTCCTCCATCATTTATTTAGTATTTGTAAACACTAGAGTGTATTATATTCTAGTCATTTGTGTATCTCTGGCTCCCTTCCATAACTAGATTGCAGCCTCCTTCGAGGTCTCAGGACCATAGTGTAATCCTTCTGCATACAGCACAGTAATTAGTGTAATGTTTGCCCCTGGATTCAGGGGGAAGCAGTCAGAAATTTGGTTTGCATGACTCATTTACCTAATGACTGTGTGTTTTACCTAATAACTGTGTGAGCTGAACAAATCACTCTACCTCTCTGAACCTAAGTTTTGCCATTCGTAAATGATCATAATCTCCCACAGAACTATCATGAAGATTAAATAAGATTATGGTTGAGCAAGTCTTTTTAAGTTATAAACCAACATACTAATGGAAAAATTATTGAGGTCACTCATCAATTAACTTTATGAAGAAATCTGTTTTTTATCACACTGAGTGTAAGTTCCTTGAGGGAATGCTCTCTCCTCTGTATCTCCAAACTAAAAATCATGCCTGGCACATAGTGCAGAAAAGGTTTCTTTTCTTTTCTTTTCCCCTCACATATTAGTAGACTGATTGAAAACTTGCAAGCTTCTGTTTTCATATTTTTCCATATTTCTTGATATGAAAACTTTCTGATGTAAGAATTCTGGGATATTGTCTGTTTGTTTCAAGGATTGAATGTTGATCATTCATTAGAAATAATAGATTATAAACAGTGTTCAAGGTGTGCTCAAAATACATTTTAAAAATATTGAATAATTTTTATGAACAGTATACATGACCACAAGCAGTATAATGCTAGCATTTCCTCTAGACCTTGCACACACTGGCTGTTCCATAAATATTAACTACGAGTAACGACAGTAATGATCTTCATCCCCAAAATTGCTAACTCTTTAGTTCAAAAGGACCTCAACAGATAATAGTCATTGAATAAGAAGATGGACCAGACCCTACATTCTTTGCATGTGACTTCCAAATCTAGAAATGGCTTCTTATAGCTAGTAAAACTTGCCTGTGCTATGAGAGAATCTCTATATTCCATTGTAAATTTCAGAATTCTTAGCTCCTGTTCTCTATATAAAATGTTCTCTCATGTAATGGCAGATCGGTATATTTTTCTTTTCAAATGTTATAATTTTACTAATCTTTTGGTTTTATTTTTCAGTCTTTGAAAATTTTTTGATGCTTGACTCCATTTGTTCTGTATTTTGCCTTTACAGTCGTCATAGTTTTAGTAAGGGTGCAATCAGGCCCGTATATTGTAGCATGATTACATTGAAGTTTTTCAGTACTATTTATTGTCTGGTACTACTGGTAAATCACTTGCTTATTTAACTGCACACTCTGTTGTTCGTTAGCTGGGATCATAAACCTTCCTGTGTCTTTTCTCCTGTATCTATAAATAGTCATTGTTCATCTGGTATATGTGACATTTATTTTTACTTTCTAAGTCTGTAGCCCTCTCTCTACCTACCTCTGCTCACCACTATTGAATGCCATTCTGCTATTCTTCTTCTCTCTTGGACAATACAGGTTATTATCTTCTATTTATACCCCATGTATGAGAGCTAAATGAAGTAGGCCCTAATATATTTTTTTCCTCAGAAAAGCGTACATGTAGGAGAGTATATAATATTTTTTTTCATGAAAAGTATAGAAAGTCTATTTTACAAAGAAAATGGAATATTTTCCTTAGTGACACACTTCCATTATGCTTTTATTTATTTTTTTCATGAAAGAAATTCATGCTTTATAGAATTAGGCTGCCTTTGAAGCTATACCATTCCCCTTTCTATCAATTTTGTCTTCCTTTAGAACATCATTTGGTTGATAAATTTCCTAGTATCCTGTTTAGCTGTCAGATATTGATAAGCTTTCTGGGGAGCTCACATACACTATTCATTTCACCCCAATCCAGTGCTGTGTTCCTTATCTGTGGTCTACCAGAAGTAACTTGGGGTTAAGGTTTGGCACTTCTCCTGGTGTTTTGGCTTTAGCACTGCAAACATATCACAAAGCAGACATGATATGTGTACAAAGAGGTAGATATACTAGTAGAATCTTGTCAGCTAAAAAGCCCGAAAGCTTCTGAAATTTGAAAAGGAGAAAATTGTGCTGAGTGTATTTATGATAGCAATGCTTGAGTTTATCAGTGATGCACAACGAGTATTATGTATTAAAAATAGACTAGGTTTATATTCTTTATCAGTATTTGCCCTTTAGCACCAGATATAAAAGTAATTAACAGCTCATGCAATTTGCATGTGTTGACCTCTCTTAGCTTACGTGTTTACCTGGAAACATCTACATACATGAAAGGAAAGAGGCCTCAAGTAATGTTTCTTAGGTAAGGAAGATAGCATCAGACCTCTTAATAGTTTATATATATCCTCAAACTCTATTTATGGTGAAAGTGAAGATCTGGAAGCGTGTGCTGCTCCCAGGTCTAATTAGTTTTATCTGCTTTTATAACAACCTTATCTCGGCAGAAAGTTGCATGGATAATATTTGGAGATTAGAATTCAAGCCCGGACGCACAGTGTCAGCTAGCATTAACTGCTGTTTGATAGTTCTGTGTGTGGCTCAGGTGTTGGGGAGCTCCCGCCTCTGGTTGACAGTCTTTATGGCATCATAAACGGGCTCTCAGGGGAAATCCGGATATAGAAAGCTTTCCAAACAGAAATGGCTAGAAAAGCTGGGGTGAAGTGTGGTTCAGGCTCTCGTGGCAGTTCCAGTCATTGACTGTTGCCTAATGACTGTGTGGTTCAGATCTGAGAGACGTTTAATTATTTCTGTGCTTGCATTTTGGCGAAAGGATAAAGAAGCTGTCCAGCTCCGTGACGCGGATGCTGATGTATATTTTGGGGGAGTCCATTAAATGGATCAACATTGCTTTCCACATAGCCAATTTAATCCCTCATATGAGAACTACATAAAGCATCCTCTTTATGGGAGAATTCTTGATGGATGTTTAACTGCATAGATCTAATTAGATGCAGAGCAAGACTTTCCCCAAATGATTAACTGGCAAGATTAGGTAGACCTTCCTTTGTTTTGTTGGGATTTGAGCTTTCTTCCTAAATATTCCTTTTTATCTTTTAAAATGATTTTCTGAAAGCAGAAATAGAGGCAATGCAAGCACTTGACACAGCTGAGGTTTGAAGAGTATTATAGTTACTCTTCTGGGCTTTTCCAGGAGTGGATTACCTCTTTAACTTCCTATGGCCTGTGTAGGGCAAACAGGGAGAAGCCCAGTTGAGGCTTCTCTGTAGGCGAATCGGTAAAGCGTTCTGCTGATTATGTGTTTTAATTGCTCAGTTGTGCCTGGAATGGAGATTAACTCTCAAACACCCGAGAAAAGATTCCCGCTTCATATGGAGAGCAGTGGAGATGAGAGACAATAGGATGACAAATGAGATAGCTAAGTGGAGCCCTAATCAATAGAGAGTGCTGCCCATTTGGGTAATGGACATCCCTGTCATCTCAGCTGTTAAAGAATTCAGCAGAGATGAGTCCCCAAAGGTCTGCAAAGTATAAGGCATCCAATACAGGAAGCATTACCACCTCCCTTCCCAACCCCAATAAATAAAAAGGTGCATCTCAGGAGCTCACTCTTTAGCTGCAGTAAGCTGTCATGCACGGAATTTATTGTACTCTATTTTCAAAAATCTATGCACAAAGCAGAAAGGCAACCTGGCAACTAGGGGATGGTCTTTGTGTTCTCAGTCCTTAAAGGTGGCGGAAACACCTTAGGTAATCTTGTGGGTGGAGAAGAGAAAAGTCTTCTTATTTAAAATTTGGGGGTTGTTGGAACTGCTCTCCTAAAACGTTCTTCCCTCCACCTGGTGATTTAAAGCCAGCATATTTGGCAACCAGGAAGCTTGACGAATCGCTTTTGTCAGACAGCCATATGGCAGATGGGATGGAGGTCACTGTGGTGCCCAGCCTTCCTCACTGAGATTAGTGCCGTTCGGTCCACACGTCCAGTTCTGACAGAGGACTGTTCATGATTTTTCCTTTCTAAATACCTTCAATATGGTCAGTCTCTACTTCTTAAAAACCGTAGGCCTCTTCTGTCCCACATTGCATCACGGAGCCCAGATAGAAGCTATTTCTTTATCTGTCTAACTATGCGTTTAAGCCGGCTGATTCCCAATGGGATGGCTGCAGGCCTGGTGGCCGGACTCCATGCCGGAATGTGCCTGGGAGGGTTTCCGGACAGTGGTGAAGAGGAGTGCCATTTCACTGGGCAGTCAGGTGCGGGTCATTAATTTTCAGTGCTGTTGTTTAACTATTAATGAGGTCACGGCCTCAGGGCGAGACTGACTTTACCTATCAGATGTCTCCCATCTCCCAGCAGGCTGTTCACCTTTAGTCAGAGCTCTCTACTAATAATTGTCCCAGGCAGCGTTCACACGCCATTGCCTCATCTCTTAACCTCAGCTTCTTCTAGATGAGAAATAATTCCTCTTGCCCATCTCCCCAGTCATCCATTTTCAGTAGGGCCCATAAAACAAAGTCATTCCCATTTTCCATTAACCTCTGTGTCCTGAAACTCGGAGCCATATATACTTGCTCTTCTTCCTCAGAAGTAGCATCTATTTGCCATCATTTGCAGGTCTTCAATTATACAGAAAAGGCAGGCCTCACCCCTGTTGACCTATCCACCTATTTTACCTTTCATTTCTCTCCTATTTACCACTGCAGTTGATAATTTGTAGAACTCGGTAAAGTAATTCACAACTGTCAGCATCTTTATTATATTGCAGCCAGCAGCAGAAATCTTAACCTGAAGGGATATCTATTAAATCAAGATTTCTGTAGCATAAGCAGTGCAAATGAATTCCTGCACATTACATTATTATTTTTATAACGTCTTTATTAAAAAGGGAGAGGATGCCTATTTAGAACGAGTACAGCATATCCAAAGGCTGATAGATTCTTAGGGTGGGAAGTGAAGCACGTTAGACACCCTAAGCTCCAGCTCCTCCCCATTTGGAATTGTTGCCTTATCCTCAGCAGGCCAGCAGCTGGCCTCTGCTGGGCCGTGATCTCACCCGCAGACAAGGGGCAATTCCTATCGCTTCACCCTCCTGTTGTCTGCAGCAGCACAGAGCGCATCTATTCTCCATGACAGCCCTTCAGGTGTTGGACAGAGGCATCGTGTTTCCCGAGACAGACTCCCTTCCAGCCTAAACAGCTCTAGTTTTTTCAGCCCCTCCTCATCTGTCATGCTTTCTGCAGCCCCACCATCCTGTCTGCCCCTTCATTTGTCAAGACAGGTTGACAGGGGGGCTGTTCCATGTGTAAGGTATAAGGTGTAGGTTATATCTCTTAATCTGGACTCTAGGTTTTGATTAAAGTGGCTAAGATTACCTAGGGTTTAGGGCACAGCCCTGTCTCACTGGCTCCTGGTGAGATGATCATTAATCAAAATCCTCAGACTAATTCACATAAACTTTAGTTAAGGTAGAGACTCACCTCCCTTCTGACTCTTGTGTAGTTGACTTTTTTGAACCTGAGTGCAGGGCTTGAAAAAATATCGTTATTATAGAGCATCTTGTCAAATTCTACATCTGTCATCTTTTACAGTTTCGATTCATTGGCAAATTTGACTTAAATAATTTTCTCCATGAAGCGGTGCCCCTATGCTAGTAAAGTATACAAATCCGGCAAAAGCAAACGCTGACACACCTGGGTTCCTCTGTGCAGGAGAAGCTCCTGCTGATCCGTGCCAGCTCCCTTTTTTCAGAGCCCACGACTGCATGTGCCAGCCCAGTAAGGAACAGGATCACACGTTACCTCGCAGCCTTACAACAAACCTCCAAAGCAAATGCTGTTTTCCCTTACAGATGAGAGAACGAGACTGGGAGACAGGACGTGACTGAGTCCCTGACACGAGTTAGTGGCGTAACCGGGATTTGGGCCCAGATCGCCCACTTCCTCTCTCTCTTCACTCTGCCTTGGTGTCTGGGTTCAGTTTTGTGTGTTAACTTGGTTTTTAAGATAACTTCTCAAGTTGCCCAATATTTTGCATAGGTCATTTGCAACCACATCAAGTCCATGGGTTAGAGACGAAGAATATGATGTATCTATGTTTCCTGTATGCTATCTCTGGTAGTCACTTGGACTTTTTATGAAGGTTTTGGTTGAATTACCTCCCAGACATATGGTCAATTTGCACTTCCCCACTAATGTAAAATTCGGTATGACTGCATGACTAGCCGTAGTCAACCAAGTGTGCGTGGAAGTGGCCCGTGTCACTTCCAGACAGGAGCTCCAAGAAGCAGTATGTGCCTTGCTGTACTGATCATACTGCTTTCTCAACATAGTAGCTGTCTGTCTGCAATAAACAGAGCCCATTGCTGCCTTGCAGTGAGCCTGTGGTATGAGCGAGAAATAAATCTTTATTGTTTTAGGCCACTGAAATTTGGGACTTGGTCATTAGTGCTTCATAATTTAATTTACCATGATTATTGCAAGTAGCTTACCATAGCTAGAACATGGGTGAGATGCTTGTAATGAATCCTAACCCCCGTTTAAGTCTAAAAGATAGAAAATTTGAACTTACCTAAAAACTTTCCTGGTATGAAAGCACATAAGGCAATCCTATGTGTAGACAATACCTAAAACCTCTATTTTCTTACTAAGTTACTAATGCACAGTGGAATCTGCATTAGTATATTGGACACTGGCTTAGCCTGGGCTCTCTAGGTGGCAGAGCATGAATCAACAACTTAGGTGCTAATACTTTGTTTGGGGGCAGGGAGGGGGAAGTTGAGCATGCATTTCCAGGGAAGCTAGAGCGAGGGGACTCAATGACTTGAGTCTGGAAAGGTGGGGGAGCAGTACAAGGTGATGTGTTACTAAGCTGGCCGTACTTTCAGCCTAGGACAGAAGTGGCTACTGGGTCATGTGGACTGACATCAGTGAGGTTGTATTTCAAAACCTCTCTGCCTTGGGTCAGTCCCTCAGAGAGACAAAAGGCAAGCAGGTCACCTGCTGGGCGTCTGCCTTTTCCTATCTCTCACTGGTCAAATTCCCACACATTTCCAGTCCTACCACTTGTACCCTCCTCCCAAGAAGCTTTTGCAGAAGCCAGAGCCTACACCACCAGCCAGGCAGTGCCCAGGCATGGCAGTCCCCTCTTCCAGGTGGTTGCTTTGGGCTGTGGTGTAGTTAGTGGTGGGAGCCAGAGTTCATCTGGCCTGGCGTCTAAATTGAGTCTGGAGTTCACATTAACAAACCGGAGTCTGAGGTGCCTTCGCCACCCAGGACTTTTGTTTCCGCACCTGTGAACAGAGTACATTGGACTATGATTTGGAAGACTGCAGTATTTCTAACAACCTGATGTTTTAGACTAGTTTTTCAAATCATACCAACCATTTGTCTACCAATATTGGGAATACTAGTCGGCTGATTTAATAATTGAGAAAACCAAAATAGCTTGAATCTTGAACAATTGAAAAAAAAACATGAAATTTCAACCTAAGTAGTGTTTCCTAAAGAATTTTTTTTACAATGACCCATGTTAAGAAATTTTTAATGGTCAAGAAAATACATATGCATGTAACTAAAATAAGAATTTTATGAAAGAACACTTCCCTTACCACATGTAGTTGTGATATATTCTATTTAGTTCTATTAAAAAATAAGCTACTACCCATGAATGTAGGGATGTCAAATTCACTTTCACTGGGGGCCACATCAGCCTCACAGTTGCCTTCAAAGGGCCGAATGTAATTTTAGGACTGTACAAAAGGAACTACTCCTTAACTAGGGGCAGGGAGCTTGGCACCATCCCTGGGTAGAAACAAGGTGCCGGCAGGATAAAGCAAGGTGGAGGGCCTGATTCTGGATTTTTCACGACCCACAGTTTGAAAAGCTTAGAACATATCTATTTATTTGCCTATAACAATTTATTGTGAATGATAATGTAACTTTCTTATACCTAAGTCTATGTGTATGATATAATTAAAGTGTTAAATTTTATTTGCAATACTTTTGACCTTAACGACATCACTAAGAGAAATGCTAAACATTTAATTTTCCAATGGTTTTTATTGTTGTATTTGGGGAGAACATTCCAGCTGTGAGAAGATAGAGAAAATTAATGAACTATTCACATAAGCAAGAATAGATGTGTATGGAAGTTAGCTAGAGGGTGTCTTGTTTGAGACCATCATTCTAGACTCATATTACATACTTAAGACTGCCATAGCTTAACTGAGCAGGAAAGGAAGTTGCACCCTTCCATGTTTATTAAATTGTGAATTTTACTTTTTAATTTTTTTTTAGCATTATGGAGTTTTAAGTGCACTTAGGAGATACTCCTAGTAAATTGAATTGATGTTGATCATGATGGCAATAAAAGAAAGAAAACAAAGCAAAAGACTATGTCTTCATTATGAGTAAGCTGTGTGTCTGTAGCTTTGTAAAACCCATTGTCATTTTTCTCATAATAACTAATGTCTCATAGAGTAAGGACCAGATGTCCTATTTCAGGCTTAGTTTTGATAGAAGCTCTGTGGGTGAAGAAGGATGTTTCCCTCTGTCACCCCAGTGAGCTGTCCACGCCACCCTGTAAGGTGAGTAGGGTGTAGCTCTGTTTCCTTTTGGCATGTGACTAAGGTGAAGAGTGAGCTCCCTCTGCCCTTGCCGTACATTACCGGCGCTGTGCTGACAATGGCAACACCACTTCCTGTAGGCCATCTACCTGCCAAGCTTTGTTTTCTGCAAATCGTTCTGTTTCCTGGTTTCTGAAATAATGTTTGTGGAGAATGTCCTGAAGGTTACATCTAGGGGGAGAAACTTGTGACATTTTCATGTACTGAGGGTGGAGAGAAGGCTGCCCAACCTGGTCTTTGTTAGTCATTATCGGACCTTTCTCATATCCTTTCACTTTTTTCCACATCTGTTAAGTGGGGCTGTTGTGAAACTTCCCCATCTAACACATATGGTTGTTCTGCACCTGATAAAACAACGTACTTGAGAATATCCTGCAAAGGTAGATTAATTTTAGCAATACGATAGTATTAAGATTGTTATTTTCTCTCATCCCATTTCCACACACACACACCCATTCAAGAAGAACCTTAACTTGTCATTTTAAAAGCAAATGAAGTTTTTCTGAATGACCAGGTTGCAAACAGAACAAAAATGTAGGATGTTTGGGTTTTCTGACTCTAGGACAAAATGTAAGTAAGGCCATATTTATAGGCCGTAAACTTAGAGGGGGAGAAAAGCTCAAATAATTTTTTCCAGCACAAGTGTATTCTCTTCTGATTTACCCCAGGAGGAAATAAAATTAATGTAGTTGGTTATTCTGTATCAAAACTATAACTCCATGTGGTAGCTATAGTCACTATATTAAAACAACAGCTTAGGTAGAGTCCCTTTCTTCTCACTTTAAGCCGTCTTGTCATAACTGGTACACTTTTATGATGGCTTGACAGCATTTTTCTGGAACTCTGAGCTACTGTACTACTGTAATTGAAGACGCTAGGTTTTTCCATTGTATTTGGAGTTTACCCTCGTACTCCCCTTTTTACCGTGACACCTTATTATTTAGGAATGTGCTTTCCTCATCTCCTTGGGATGACTTGCTACTGTACTGATTTAGTTGTTAGAATAATATAATGTACTTTCACATTCAGAAGTAAATCCTATTCTCTTCTCTGTACACTTTTCACTTGAGAAAGTATTTAATCAGAAAATCTATTTATGACCCATGATTGAATATAAAAGCACATCTAAAGAGGATTTCTAGAAAGTCAGTATTCATATTGCTTTTGCCTTGTGGAATATAGCAGAGTAACCCGTGGCGGAAGATGTCCATGTTCAAATTCAACCACGTTTGCGCTGTTTGCGTTCTCCAGTCGGAGTGAGCAGAAATCCCATATAAAATCCCCCCCTAGCTTCAGGAAGGATGTTTCCATGTCAGTTCTGTGTTGGAAAGAATTGACGCCAAGAAAATGCAGCTCTGGCTGTCCAGGGGTGTCCAAACTTTGGTGTCTCTGGGCCACACTGGAAGAAGAGATGCCTTAGGCCATACATTAAATACACAAAGAAAAACAAAAACTGATGAGAAAAAAAAAAGGACTTAAGTAAATTTACAATTTTGTGTTGGGCTGCATTCATAGCCATCCTGGGCTTCCTGCGGCCCCAGGGCCATGGATTGGACACCCCGGTCTGTAGACCCATAAGCTAGAACCAGGGTCAGGCTTCCTTTCTTCTGAGTCCCTGAGCCTTCTAGGTGAAATTTGTTATTGCAAAAAAGCAATGTTATTCTAGATTCTAGAATCATTCTACAATGAGTTTACAGGGTCTTACTTATCCTTTAACTTCCTGGACAAACTGAATAATAAATTTCTGTTGTTTTCCTGTGATCCTCTACCAGTGGTCATCAGCAAAGTGGCACCATGTCTTCTTTTCATCGCCTTTTTTGAGCAGTTTCTGGTCCTTTTACTTGTCTCTCTTAAACATCTGTAGGGCAACGTAAGTTTACTTACTAAGGAAGGCTTTGAAAGAATACTTAGAAATAGATTTTAGGAAAATCAGAGTACTTTCTATTGTTTCAAATTTAAGTAAGGTGCTTTTTGTCAAAAAATATGCACATTAACGTAGGAATTAGGGAAGAATTAAGAAAGCAACATACACTGTGAATATACCGTACCTGTCCACATATCCTCTGTGCACCAAGAACTGTGTTCTTCCCTTACATTAACTCATTAACTTCACACTCCCAATAATCTCATAACCCTCACAAGTTGCAGTAAATCCTCACTTTTCTGTAAGAAACAGAGGCTCCGAGAGGTCAACTCTTCTATCTAAGGTCCCTCAGGCAGTGCTGGATATGAAAGAGAACCCCTTCAGGTGGTCTTAGACCCCACGCTGCGCTCGTGCTCCTCTCTCCCTGACGTTGTGTGGTCACTCTAAGGTTATAAATGTCATTCGGAAGGGCAGCTTGTGTATCACACACACATAATGCCCAATCTGCATAACAGTTTGAATTTAATTAAAAACTGTGAGCTTACTTGCTACTACTTTTTTATGATTTTATTTACGACAATCAATATTTCTAGGGTGAATCTCTTATGAATATGAGGCAACTATTCAAGAAGTTATTAAAGATGTAAAGTGGCATCACTGTAGGCACAGATGAGTGGATACAGATAGCACAGAAGTCCCTTCTGCACTTGGGGACTTTCTGCTGGCTCCCCATAGGCCCCAGAGGATACCAAGCAAAGTTACCCTCCTCGGATTTAACTAGGAGGTCCAACTGTACCGAATGTGTAAAAACCCAGGCTTAGGGAAGCCACTAATTTGAGGCTTCTTCTCTATCTTTACTGTATCTTCAATATTATTAAACATTCATTTTGTCAAGTTTACATCAATGAAGTGAGTGGTAGATGATGTATAAATAATAAAGAATGTCCTTTGTTTTTTCACTTTACCTTAAGCTGTTGTTGCATTGTTAATAGACTTAAGATACTTGTGTATTTCCAGACACTTTCTATTCTGCTCTGACTCCCTCATTCTGTGCTTTGGGCCTTTTCTGTGACCAGGCAAATGACAGACAGTGTTTTGCCATTAATACTCCTTCCCGCCTATCAAGGAATTGTTCCTGCTGGCGCGGCTGGTGCCAAGAGTGGCTGCCTCCAGTGAATTTGGTGCTCCCAGATGTGTCCCACCAGGAACATAAGTGAGTAACTTAAGTTAAAGAGTCACCCACGGTAATTTTAAATTAGAGCGTGCATGGCTCAATGACCCCATTTACAGTAAGACTGACACAGGCAGAAAGAGGTTAAACAGTATTATTTTGGTTGATTAACTACACGAATTACAAAACAGAAGAACCCAGCAGAATGATTTTCAAAGTCCAAATCACTGGTATTAAAATAGAACCTTTATGTGGCTATCTTGCGCCACCTTAAAGATATTCAGAAACCAACCTGTTACTTCGCATTGCCACACAGTTTAATTATTTCCTGTTAGAAGAGTGAAAGGAACTGGAAGAAAGGAGATATATCTACTCTTGTTAATTGACAATAGTAATCCACAGTCCCTTTTGCTACCTGTTGTCATTCCTCCCTACCAACCACACGGGAAAGCACCCATGCATCACTCATCTGCATAAGGAGGAGACTCTCATTTGTTCTTACAAAGGGATTTATTTCTGGAAAGAAATAAAGTGGAAGGATGACTGATAAGTGCGATTAAACCTTCTGAGCATTACAGCAAGCTTGTAGAACTGGTGTACTGAATATGATCTCTGTATTCTCTGTTAATGATAAAGCCTCTTGGTCGGACTGATACGCCCGTGACCATGATTCTCTCTTTATGCCACTTTGCTGCTTAGCAGGCAGAAGGCACAAACTCATTGCAGATTCTTTTGCTCTCCACCTGCTGGTGTCCCTTGTGAACCAGAGCCTTTGAGTGATGGAGCCTTTTGGGCATTCATACGGAGCCAGGCACAGTTGTGAGCACTGCGCCTGCTGCAGAGCAGTGGGAGAGCAAAAGCCTGGAACGCATCTTAGATTGGTTTGTGCTCAGAGGAGGAAGACAAGTGAGATATCTGAGACTATTTCTTTTTTAAAAAGGCGGGAGCACACATTTCATAATTGACTGACGTCGTGGCTGTTTCCCAACTCTAGGTAATACTAAGATAGCTGACTTTCCAGATGGGTCTGGCATATGTAAAATGTTTCAAAAGCCAAGAAGAAGCCAAAAAACCCACAATATTCTTCTGGTTGTGTAAAGACTTGCCATTGTTGATTTTTTAAAAACAGTGGTAATGGAGCTTAAAACATTAACCTGGTAAATTAAACGATTTTGTCTATTTGTCTTATGAAATCTGTATCGGTGAAAATTAAATTGTCTTTAAATTTGGTGAGCCCTGTTGAAGTGTCGGAAATATTTTTCTGTTTGTTAGCAAGGCAGGGTTCCTGCATTTAGAAAGCTTTATTTCCATTGGGGTGGGGTGGGGAGGGGGTGCAGGGAGGATACAGAAAACCTTCAAATAAATGAATAAACCAGGGAATTGGAGATGATAATGATGTGGACAAAAAGTAAGCAGACAAGAACCAGATATGTGCTAGAGAATAGGAGGTGCAGGAAAACTACTAAAATGGTGTGAGTGGTCAGTGAAGACGATAACTCTAAAGTGGTAATATTTGAACTGAGACCAGAAAAATTAGAAAGAGCCACAGGACATAGGTGATCTGTGGTTGTTTCAAGGGGGTCTTCACATCTCCTGGCATAAAATTCGATGTTGGACTATAAAGTGTGCATGTATGTCTTGGAGATAGAGGTACCATTATTTTTCAGAATAATATGCCTGCTGTTGGGAATAGTAAAATACAAATTCATACAAAAATGTTACTTGCCCTTAGAATAGTTTTTTTCATGTTTGCATTTTTTAGTGTTCAGATAAAGGAAATATTTTATGTAGGAGTTTTCATTCTTAAAAAGAGTGAGCACGGCTGCTGCATTACAGTGATTGACAGGTGCATTTCTGCGGCGTGGGATGGCTTGGCCGACCCGTGTAGCAGAACAAAAGAGAATAAACTTTATAAGTCTAATGAGAAAATGCATACATTTATTTTCCACTTAGATTCAAATCATATTACAATTATCTGATAATTAATATTTATGGACTAAATTTAAGAGGGTGGAAAGTTGGGAAGTAGACAAAAAGGGTGTGTTATTTAATATGATTCAGGTAAATGTAGTGTATGAATATACGAGCAGGGTATGAATAACTACTAGCTTTCATGAGCTATCACTGTAAGGATAATTTATTAAAAGAAACAGCAAAAACCTGTGGTCCATAGTCATTACTATCAATTCACTCTGTTTTAGACTTGACTGGTACCTAGCAGACAGAAACATGATCTCACATAGTCCTGAAAACTTGCTGATTATACTTTGAAGACCAGCTCCTCCCATATTGTAGCGTGTTCAGAAGAAAATCTTAAAGATGGCAGAATTACTCAGTTCAGCCTAATGTTGACTGAGTTAAAAAAAAAAAACTTAGGAGTTTTCACCTGCCCACCAGATGAAAGACAGAATAGTTGATGTGGACTAACCTGAATACAGGTACCAATAATGCACAGTTTTTTGAACCTATTGACTTAAGACTAGTAGAGTGCACTAAGCATAGCCAGTTAAGAGATCAGAAAACTTGTTGTGTTTATATATATATATGCTTTCTAAACATATGTTCAAATTTGAAGTGTTTCGTTTTATACCGGAGACAATTTCAGTATTTTGAATTTTTTGGTCACTGGTTTCCTGAATTCTTTATTAACAGGGCTTTATTGTATGAAGAACAAAGGCCTCACCCTTTTCTCACTCTCATTGATTTGCTGCATTTGTAAAGCATCTAGTGACAAGCCAGATGTGGTGTGCAAACAGACTCTACCAGCCAGTGTAGTGAGAAAAAGCCTCCAGTACAGTCCATGAGAACAGCTTTTGTTATACCAGAGTGACACGGTGATTTATGAAGTGTCAAACACCCTTGCCTTTGAAGAAATCCGGCCTTCACATCTGTCTTTCGTGTTTATTTCAGTCGTCCTGGTGACGCACTGTCCCCCATAAGCCCTGGAATGGTTCTGTGGACCTGTGGTAAGTGAACGGAGGGCCTTTTCCCCCCTTTGAGGGAGGGACACAGAGCTATGAATGAGCAATCAGGAGAGAATGGGGACGTGAGTCACTGTGCTTTGTCATTGTGACGTGCACTTCATCACACCTGGTGGCCAGAGCCGTGCGTACAGTTCAGAGCAGGAGTGGGGCTTTCCTTTCCAGATTCGGTTTCAGTTTTGACAGTCTCAAAATGAAAATGCTTTCGCCATCTCCTTTTTAGAAATTATTTTTCAAGTAAAAATATTCAGATAAATTCACTTAATCCAAGTTGCATTTTTTATAAAACTTGAATGTCTTTAGAATACCTGCTTTGTGGCTTATTTATGACGTTTGGACAGATGTCTAATTTTAGATTTTTCTGCAGTGTGTGTGTGTGTTTAAGGGGAACACATAGTAAGCCAAAGAAAGAACACTCTTTCTTATATTTTGGAAGAGAAAATCCTCTTTTAAAGACTTCTGTATATATTTCCCTTAGAACTTTGACACCCTACATGTCTGTTTATTGTTTCAATATCATATAGAAACTCTGAACAGGGCTTCCTACAGGATGAAGTGGGTTAAATGAGAAGTTTTCCAAAAGGATTAAGCTAGGAAAAAACCTGGTGTGACCTTGTCAAGACACGATTATTTTTATTGCTTTGCCTCAAGGAATGGCTTGTGTTTTGGGGGGGGTGAAAGAATAAGGAAAAGGTAAGTTTTTAATTTTATAAAAATCTACAAGTTAGCATAGATACTTATGTAGTTTTATTTGATGTTCTATGAAGCAGAATCAGCAATTGGACCATGATTCTGCTCACCAGGTTTTGGCTTTTAGAAAGAGGGTTTTTTTGATGGTTTGAAAATTTGCGTGGGCAGCAGCCGATAGGTGGTCTTACTAATAAGTGGAAGTCTAATGCAGCGACAGCAAAACACATGTTTTTGTGGCAGATGTCTTTGTGTGCCTTGAAAAGTGACATCTTCCTTGTCTGAAGTTATGCTTATTAAACTAACTTAATAACATCACGGGAATAGATTTATTCTCTGCAGCCACATATCCCAAGCATCATTATAGCCAATAAAACAGGCTGGATGTTCTTGTAAATTTGGGTCACAGGGATCTTCAAGTGTAAGAACCTTGGGAATAATTAACAGTGTTCATCTCAACAAATGGAAATACAGAAAATACTTTTCGTTGAGTACGTAGGAATTCAAGTGTGACAAGGAGGTAGAGTTAAGTTGGCTTTGTGATTTAAAGCTGTGATTTTCTGCCTCTCAGACATGCCTAATGAAAATAACATCGCCATACATTACAGAAATCAGTGCTGCCTTTCCGAAATGGCTTGAGCTTCAGCAGCTTGGGATGCTTTGGGGAGCTGAGGTTACTGAAGTGTACCTAATGGAAATGGCTACAGGGTGCCTTCCCTTTGGCAAAGGAAGATCCTTGCTCTGGGAATTTTTAGTTTTCTGGTTTTGGCACATTGTACCTCAGGCTTCCCAATGGGTACTAATTGACTGGGAATGTCATTTGCAATCCTTGAACATCCTTCCACCCAGTAGTCCCCCACGGCTTTTCCTGTTACATTGTTCTCCATAGTAGCTGCCCTTCTATTAAGCATGGTCAGGACTCAGGAGCTCTCCTCTCAAGAGATGTGTGTGCATTATCAACCCTCCTACGAACACCAAAATTCTGTCAATCACAGTGACCTCCGGGGGCCTCCAGCAAGCCTGGTAAACAAGGGACTGGTGTCTGCAATAGCTTTTTATTCACCTTTTTTTTTTTTTTTTGAGTGGGGCTTTCTAATTACTTGGTTGTGTATGCAAACACTGAAGGAGCATTAGACGTATCAAGTGGGGCTCCGCTTTATTAGGAGACCCTTTTATTTTCTAAATAGAATATGTCAAACATATTCTTTCCTTTTTAAATAGTTAACCTTTCATCTCTCCTGTAGCAGAAATTCCAGTCTCTGGGGCTTGCTAATTTTGTGTTTGAAATATTCTACAGCAGAAGGGAAATGCTGTTTACAATGCCTTCATTAAAAAGCTTTTAATCGTGTTTTGTTGCTGCATATATAGTTTGGATCCCTGCTGGGTACACTTCATTACATGAAAAAAAAAATACAGTATTTTTAAAAGACACACCAGTAAACCCAACCCAATTCTGCTTTGACACTGACAGTTGAGTAGACAAGGCACCTTTGTAGCGCTCATACTTACTAGAGTACAGTGAAAACGTGAGTTCAGTACATCCTTTGAAATGGGTTTCTAAGTGAACTTCAACCTTCTTATTTTTGTAAAAACTTTTTTATGTGATCGCTAATTTTTCTCACATGTTATCACATTCATTGAATAATATTATGGTACCACTTATAGCATGACTTGTCATAGAAAATAATTCAGACATAATGCCGTTTGATTCATGTGCAGTTTGATTTGTAAGCAGGGCTTCCTAACTTTCTTTCCTCATACCTTGCCGTACACAGAAAACTATAATATTTATAGTGTGCATTGGAAGAGACTGAAGGGATAATGATAATAGCAAACACCTAAGAAGTGTCCAACAATTGAAATGTTTTTCAAATACTGAATTTAGTATTTACTCCAACCCCATCAGGTACTTACTATTAGTACATCTGTTTACAGACAAGGAAACTGAAGTACAGAAGGTGCCTTAAAGTGACTTGTCCTGAGGTCACAGAGCCAAATGGTCTCTGGCGCTGAACCCAGGCAGCTTTTACCTGCTCATGCTTTTGCCTGTGCTGTGCTCGGCACCC
>PVKM010009844.1:0-36052 GCA_004027735.1 Carollia perspicillata | reverse complement strand
CTACTTACTAACGTCGTGATGAAAATGACAGCCTCAGAAGAAGCTGTATAATCATTTTTCTTTTAAAATATAATTCATTCTATGTTGATGGTAGAGAATAGAAAATCACCTTGTGTCCTGCTGTTTGAAAGATGGATGTGTTACTGGAAAGAAGAATCTATTCGACAAACTCTAACTTAGTCTCATAATAAGTTATGTTCTCCATGAATATGCTTGTTCTTTAAATATTAAAGGTATATAGTTCCATTTTTAAAAAATGTTTTCAAAACATGAAGTGAACAAGGACAATTTCTTATCCATTCATTAAGATAATACAAAGAGGTGAAGAGCAAAACTTGTCTCAACACCACATTACACAAGCTGTTAGGAGGTCTCTGGAGTTCATGATTTAGTGCTTTCACCAAAGCAAATACTAAATCTTTAAAGGAATGCATTATAGGTTATACTCATTTGATCTCTTTTAAACTTGAAATAACAAATGTGTATGACCAAAGAATACATTTCAGTTAAGCAAATCAATTCTCAGACTAGAAATGAGTATACTCTTGCCCAGAAAATAACAGAAAAATGCAATGGTGGTGTAAAGAGTTGCCAAAAATAGAGTTTCCTAGGCTTCCTAATGTTAATAATAATAATAATAAAAACTATGTGACCATAACACAACTGAGTTCTGATTTCTTGCAATAACAGGAACAAATGAATTACAGCACAAATGTTACGAAGGTTCCTGAAACTGTGCCAGATGGCCTTATTCAGCATCCCAGGAGAAATCTTAGGTGCCTTAAAAACCCACATTTTTATCTCCAGACCTCTGTGTCTCTGCTCCAGATTCATGTTCAATGGCCTAAATAATAGCACCACTTGGATGATTAATCGGCATTTTATAATGACCACATCTAAACTGATGATTTACACCTCATCTAACTCTTTCCTCCCCTCTTCAGGAAATAGTATTTACCATTTACCTTGACTCTCTGACTTGTCATCACCACTTCAAATATTTTTGTAATTAAACCACTCCCCATCTTAACCCACCACCTTAAGCCACCCCCATGTCCAGCTATACTTCCACATTAATTTCACTATCACTATGCTTCCTAGTGTCTCACATTTGGATATACATTCAAATTTCCACAACCAGAAAGACCGTATACAACTGTAAGGACAACACTGCCTGTCCCTGCTCAAATCTTCCCGTTGTTTCCTCATCACACTGAGAACAGAAACAAAAACCTTTAGCATGCCTTTCTCTCCATTTTTATCTCTTATTACTCCCATGCTTGCTCCTTCTTCCTCAATCACAAAACCGAGCTCTTTTAGGCATTTACACTTCCCTTTGCCTAGAATGCTCCCTCCACAGAGCTTTTCACCAGGCTAGTTCTGGCATTTATATCAGAGGATGAATATTCACCTTTAAGGATGAACTGACCACCCAAACTAATATATGCCTTTCCCTTTCTTTCTCCTCTTCACCCCTTCATTCTGTATTTTGCTGTTTTCTGTTCTGTTCTTTTTGTTTGTTTGTATTTTTTTTTATTTTTACTCTCTAATACTTGCACTATAGATATGCTTGTTTTTCACCTCTTCCTCCCAGAATGAAAGAACTATGGAAGCAGAGACGCTCTCTCTTTCTCTCTCTACTCCCTCTCCCCTCTGTGTTTTGCTTTATACTTGGATCTTCAGAACCCAGCAAATATTAGGCACATAATCAAGGGTTAAGAAGTCTACATTGAATGACTACATGATTTCATACTCCACAGATTCTAAAAGTGACATCACCGTTCTCTACAAACCAGCAGTTTCTCCAAATCCACATTTTTTCCCAAGGCCTTTCACATATTAGGTACTTAGAAATAACAAAAACTGCAATCATTAAAATGAAAAATTCATGAAGAACTATTCTGTGAATCAGAACACCTGGGATGAGACCCGAATCAAGGCACTGTGGTGCGGACACCACTGACCCACTCTAGCAAGACTTTTCTGGAGGGGAAGGAGGAAGCCAAGACTCTGGGACAGGCTTGGCGGCCTGGGTAATGCCCATACTCACTTGTGACCCCCAATATCCACATTTTTTCAGTTATTCTTTCGCTTGTCTTTCTCTACTCTCTAAACTTTGTTTTAATGGGTCTGAACATCCTGTGACAGATTTTTGGTCACATTGTTTCCACTAAAAAGTACTGACTTTAAAAACTAATAACTTAAAAAGTGCCATACAATCAAACATACACACAAAATCAAAGGGTCCACAAAATAGCTTTCCTTCTGAAGGTTTCATGGTAGATTGTAATCATTAACCAGTCTTTTAGTACTAATCTTAAATGGCCAATTGAGACAAACAGTTGTGAGATGATTCTTGCACTACTAAATTAAGACTGGGGTGGCAAGTATTGGGGACAATATTCATGTAGCCTTCTGAGATTTCTGGGCAGACTTTGCCAGCTCCAGTCGCCTTCTTGCCCACTGTTTTGATGACACCAACAGCAACTGTCTGTCTCATGTTATAAACAGCAAAACAGTCCAGATGAGGAAAGTCAGAGAAGCTTTCAATACAAAAGGCCTCGCCAGGAACCCTATCAATGATGGCAACATCACCAGATTTCAAAAACTTTGAGCCATCTTCCAGCTTTTTCCCAGAATGATCAATCTTCTCTTTCAGCTCAGCAAGCTTGCAAGCAATGAGCTGTATGACAACCCAGCACAGGTGTGTATCCAGCACTGATTTGGCCTTGATGGTTCAGGATAATCACCTAAGCTGTGAAGCCAGCTGCTTCCATTGGTGGGTCATTTTGCTGTCACCAGTTACGTTGCCACAATGAACATCTTTGGAAAACATGTTCTTGACCTTGAGGCCCACATTGTCCCCAGGAAGAGCTTCATTCAAAGTTTGATGGTGCATTTCAACAGTATTTACTTCAGTTGTAATGTTGACTGGAGCAAACGTGATCACCTGCCAGGTTTGGGAATACCAGTCTCCACTTTGTCCCCAGGGGTATATAAATCAGGGACCATCAGTTTTGTAGACATCCTGGCGGTGCAGACACAGGGGCTTGTCAGTTGGGTAAGCAATCCAGGGCTTCAAGCAACGTGGTTCCACTGGCACTGCCATCTTCATGGGCAAATTTCCATCCCCTGAACCAAGGCATGTTAGCACTTGGCTCCAGCATGGTGTTGCCATTCCAATGAGAAATTGGCACAAATGCTACTGTGTCAGGGTTGTAGCCAATTCTAGTAATGTAGGTGCTAACTTCTTCAACACATTCCTTGTATCTCTTCTGTCTGTAGGGTGTCTCAGTGGAATCCATTTGGTTAACACCAACAATCAGTTGTTTCACACCCAGTGTGTAAGCCAGAAGGGCATGCTCATGGTCTGCCCATTCTTGGAGATAACTGCTTCAAACTCACCAACACCAGCAGCAACAATCAGGACAGCACAGTCAGCTTGAGATGTGCCTGTAACCATGTTTTTGATAAAGTTTCTGTGTCCTGGAGCATCAGTGATGGTCACATAATACGTACTTGAATTTCGATGGGGAGGTATCAGTGGTGACACCGCACTTGTGTTCAGCTTTCAGTTTATCCAAGACCCAGGCATACTTGAAAAAGTCATTCCCCATATCAGTAGCCTTCTTCTCAAAATTTTTAATGGTTCTTTGTTGATCCCCCCACATTTATAGATCAGATGACCAATCGTGGTAGACTTGCCACAATCTACATGTCCAGTGACAATGATGTTGATATGAGTCCTTTCCTTTCCCATCTTGACTTTCAGTGGTGGTTTTCATGACACCTGTGTTCTGGTGGCAAACCCATTGCCAAAAAAAAAAGGTTCTTTCACTTTCTTAAATTAAAGGCTTTAGAGTCATCCTCAAAATGCTTCCTCTTGGCTCTAGACCCATTATACTCCAATCCTGCCTTTTCCTATTCCCTCCCCACTGCTGCCAAGTTTAGAAACTTATTTCAAAGTATTCTACCTAGACTGTTCTCTCTCTGAGGAGATATGGAGTAAAATTTGTAAAAATAATGTAAATTTGGCAATCAGCTACCTAACAAGGGCAGTTGAGTCCAGGAAAATAAGATGAGCTTTCAAGATTGAATGTATGAAATTAAAGAGAGTCTTGCAAGATACCCATACTGGAGAGAAAAGAAGAAAAGAAAAATGAGTGATATCAAATGCAAAATTATGAAAGCACAGTGTCCACACGTCCAGAGCTCATTTACTAATAACAGGTTTATTGGCTACTCCCTCTACTCCCCTTTCTAAAACCATTTGAATATATTCATTACCAAAATTCTTCAGATTCAAGGTGTGAAATTACATTTTTCTGTCTCCTTATATACAACCTGTGCTCAAAACAAACCAAATTCCCCATTTCTCTCAAATATAAGTTCACACTCTAGCCTTTCCTTATGCTATATCTATACTCTAGGAATCTCCTCTAGTGACTACCTAGTTCTACCTACTCAGAATATGGTACTAATATTACCTCCTCCTTAAAGACTCATCAGATTCTCTCAGTTCCAATGAATTCCCACCAGCCTCCCAAACATCCTTCTTAACCAGTAGAAAGCATTTTTTGCCCTCTGTTTCATATTAAAAGTATTTGTTAAGCATGTCTGTCTTCACTACCTACCTGGAGTGTAAGATCCTTAAGGGCACAAACTGTATCTTATTTGTAGCTCCAAAAATTAATGTAACCTTGGAGAACTTAATTTATGAGGAACTAGAGTTTCTTATTTTAAAAATAGGAGTAATAATAATAGCAATAACCATATGGCATGTTGTAAGAATAAAATAATTAAATTTATCTAAGGCATTTGGAACAACACCTGATCCACAAGAGTTCCTTATTACTATTTTCAAAATTGCTGTCATTAATTGTACCTGCCAACCTCACTATCTAAGATTTAATTGATACTCAAAAGTATCTTTAAAAGGGCAAGAAAATTCCTGAAAAAGAACACTAAAAGCGAAAAACAAAAATGGTAGCTAAGCATATGTCAGGTGATGCAGAAAAAGTGTAAAGGCCAAAGAACAATAAAATACACCTGACCAAGGCAAGTGTGTAGAATTTCATAAAATGGGGGGAACAGTAGGGAGTTTAATGATGGAGGTGACTAGAAATGGGGGCAATGTTCAAAATCTATTCCATTAGCCATCTCAGCATTAATGCAAAAAAGCAAATGGGACATTCGAATAAGAAGCCCAAGTTTATTCTCTTTTAAAAGAACTGCTTCTAGGAGAAGCAAAAGAGCACTTGCAAAAGATAAGCTTGATGGTACAAACAAAGTATATGTAAAAAGTAGGGGAGTAGAGGGGGGATTGTTTAGTATTGAGGACACAGATAGAAAAGAAAAAGAATGAGGAAGGAAAATCATTTCATCACTGGAGGAAAGAGGAGAACCTTCTTGTGGAATTATCCATGCATGCTCTTCTGGCCCTCCTCCTGACCACTCTCACAGATTTTGGAGAAGTAAAATAGCTGGAGGGGACAATAAAGGCACATGTAGACGTCTAGCAAAACACCCACAGGCTCATTAACACTCGCTGATCTATGCAGTCCAGAGCCATGTCGCATGAAAAATGAATTCTAAAAATAAGGCCTGGCTTTCTCTCTAAAGGCACAAACTTAAAGGAAAAAAGCTCTTTGTAAAATTTTACTTCAGGCTCTTTGGCAAACTCAAGCAGAACAAGATCTACCCACCAACTCGTAGTGAACACAAGCTAATCAGATTGTCACAGTATGCTCTGAGCAGTCGGTGCTCTAAACTGAAGTCCTGGCTCCTACTCGCTACACATGACAGAGCTGAAAGAACTGTCCAACACAACAGATTTTCACTCTGGAACCAAAATGAGGGATGGGTAACATTTGGGTTAATAAATGCCCCCAAAAGAGGCCGATTGGAGGACACAGGCTGCAAGTCTCTAGGAGTCAGAGAGGCTTGTTTCAGCATCACAGTCACCAAGCTTGGTGCTTGGAGCACTCATTATGGCTGGGTGTCAAGTACTCCAGAGTTATTCCCTAAAACCAGGCTGCTAACACTGGTTTGAAGACAATGATAATGGGGAAAGTCTTCAGCACAAAGAATTGTAATGAAACCATTCTTTATATCAGTAGTTTCTGTTAAGGACACAGATGGGGTGGGAAGGCATGGGCTCATCTAGATTACTCGAGGTGGCCACCTGGGTTAATGACCTGGGTTAAATGAGGACAGGCATGTACTGTGTGATTGAGGGGAGCTCTGATTATGCTATAATACCGAGGTGAAGGATACTTTTAATCTACCTGATCCTGATGTACTTATTATCATGACTTTGAACTGTGTTCTTTTGCAAGAGAAAAGTAAGTATCAGATTCCTGTAAGGTTGGATCGGGACGCAGCCACATCCATTCATTGATGTATTGTCTGTGGCTGCTTTGGTGCCACAATTCAAAACTGAAAGTTACAACAGAGACTGTAAGGCCCACGGAGCTGAAAATATTTATCTGGACTTTCAAATAATTTTTGTTGACTTCTTTTCACATGATTGGCCAAGTCAGGCACTGTTACTGCCTTCAATCACACTTCTAACCTTTTAATAAATATGTTTAGTTTTGTTCTTAACATGTCAGTGACTCAGAGATCATCCTCAATTTTCCCCATTTCAAGCTCTGTTTCAAGTCTGGCCAGAACCACATTTTTACCGGCTTCTGAGTATTACAAACCTTGGAGATCTTTCTACCAAAGTCATATTCACATTCAAAGAACGGTCTGGAAGAAAGCTCTTAGGGTGCAAGAAAGGTAGAAAAAGCTGAAGAGTGAACAAGCATCCCTCATGCCTGTTTTCCTGATCCTACTCTTTGTAGAATAGTTTGCAAACACTCCAACAACTTGATTTTGATGTCTTCATTAGGAGTAGGATGAGAGCAATTTCTAAAGTAAAGCTCTGATAAACCATTTCTAAGAAACGGGTATTACCATTTATTTGTCCATAAGTACTATTGCCACACTGTGTAAGTCACAAATTTCACATTCCCATATATGGAATATGTTAAGCAAAAAAAAAAAAAAAAAAAGAGCTTGTCTATGGAAGGACAGTTAAAGTGCTAAATAAGGAAGAAAATACACTTTATGGGGCCCTAAAATTATGACTGAAAAGAATGTAATGGGGATTCACACAAAACTACACTCACAGTGGCAGAACTTGTTTTGAACTACATTTCAACTCCAAAAACAGTACAGACAAGCTGAATGACATGGCACCAAAATAGCAGCAAATTAAGTAAAACGTGAAGCCTCCCTCTCACCACTTTCTGGACACTTTGTGTTACTAATCGCCACTCCTTCAGAAAGACCTCACAAAAACCATCCAACTATGACACTTCTTGTATGTGTTTCCTAAATGAAATTACATAAACTCCCTAAGATACATGGGGAAATTGTTAGAGACTATTCATACATTCTCCAGTAGTTGGGGATCTTTTGTCTAGGTTGGCTCTGGGAGGTAAAAAATGCAATCTTAGAAGATGTTAAACAGAAGTAGTGATGCCTTGGTTTTAGCTAATGAGTGGTATTATTGCTTTGTCTATACCGTGTTTTAATGCATCTCATTAATTCCTACCAATTTACCGACAAGTAGTTGACATTATTACTGTTGTTTCAGGCAACTCAAATTAAACCCTTCCTACTTTTCTTCTTCTAATATTTAGTTGTCCTTAAACTATGTTAGGATCTGAAAATATAATTTAAAAATAATTATGATCCCCACTATCATGGAGTTTACAGTCAATAAGTGGCTTCAGAGAAGAAAGTATTTTGAAGAGAAATATCTCAAAGTTTCTAGATTGAACCAACATTCTCATACAACACTTAGAAGGACAAACACAGAGGTAATTATGATAGTTACATTATTGAGTACTTATTATATGTCAAGAACTATCCTAAATAATATATGTACAGTATATGATTTAGCCCTCATAATCCTATGACCTAGGCACTTATTGTTATACCACTTTTACAGATGAAAAGCCTGACAAAAAGGTTAAATGACTTCCCAGGGCCACAAAACTAGCTGCAGGAGCTGATATTCCAATGCAAGGAGTCTGACTTCGGAGCCCATGTGCGGCACTAGACTACAATGAGGGACGGAGAGGGGTATAGATGGCTTGAGAAAGTACAAGGGAAGGAACGGGGAGGACTGAAGAATGGCTTCTCCAGGCTGTTAGTAGCTCAATCTCTCTGTGTCTCCTAAGTGTGCCCACAACAGTTTTTGCATTGTTTAGTCAGAGAAAATGTCAGCTTTCTTGACAGTGTCTCCCCTAGGGTCATAATCCTGACACTATGTCCAGTTCATATCTGGGTGTCAAGAATTTGACAATGCCTGGATTCAGAGGGGGCTCAATAATGTTCACTCAAACAAAATAGTGACTGACTCAGATACAGAGATCAGAGTGATGGCTGCCACAGGGAAGGGGGATGGCAAATGTGAAGGGACTGAGAAGTACAAATTGGTAGTCACAAAATAGTCCTGGGGGAGTCAAGTACAGCATAGGGAATACAGTCAATATCATTGTACTAAGGGTGTGTGGTGCCAGGTGGGTGCCTGAAATATTGGGGAACAGTTTGTAAAGCATATTATTGACTAACCACTATGCTACACACCTGAAACTAATGAAAAATAATATTGACTGTAAACTGTAATTGAAAAATAAAACTTAAACAATATTTGCTGAATGGATGTACAATATATACAGGAATGACATGACTGCTGGGAGTGGCAAGTCAAGGGCAACAAACTTCAGGAAAGATGTAAAACTTCTTTCCCACCACCACTCTCACAACATTTCCGACCTGAGTCGTTCCTTTCATGCCCTGCTTAACCACACTTCTATTTTGCCTCCACAACTGAATACCTGGACTCACGAAGGAAAACAGAATTTGAGGACAACAAGGTTTGAACTAAAAAGAACACACACTTAAAATGAATGAATCACAAAACCTTATAGAGCTGGACCATAGGTCAATTAGGAAACCAAACTGTGCTGGATCATAATGAAGGAGACTCGATTCCAGTGAGGTTCAGTGACTTCTTCAAAGCTGCCAGTTAGTTAGTGGCACAGCCAAGACCCTGTGTCTTAGAAGTGTGACAGTCCTTTACCCAGTACATCTTGAGGCTGGGCCATAAAAAGAGGACAGATAACACCAGGACAGCACTGGGAGGCGGGGTCCACAGGCTCAGACGAGATGACATCCGGGATGGTAAGGAACAGTCTGATGGGGGAAGTACAGAGATGCAGAGCCGAGGGTGGTAAATGAAATAGAACTCATGAGCAAATGACCATTATTCCTTAAAACCACAATCTCACATTGTACCGAGTTTCACAACTAAAAAGTCTATGATGTTTATACTCATACTTTTGTTTAATATTTCTTTAGCTGCATTGTGTGGGAGGGGAAATAATAACTTTGTTAGCACACTGCAAAGTGCTTCCCAGTGCAACCATATATGTCAAGAGAACTGAAAAATGCAAGGAAAAAATGCTGCTCCATGTAGGGAACATAGTCGACAATATCGTATTAACTATGTATGGTGCCAGGTGGGTATTAGAATTATCAAGGGCATCTCTCATAAACTATATAATTGTCTGACTACTGTGCTGTACACCTGAAACTAACGTAAAGTAATGCTAAAAGTCAACTCTAATTTTAAAAGAAAATAACCTGTTACACATTATTTTTAATATTTAAGTGGGAAAACAAGGTGTTGATATTTGTATTTTGGCACATTATAAAACTTATCTCCTCCGCCCCCTCAGGTTCTTTGTGCATTCCCACTGCCTCTGTGGAACCTGTACCCTCCGTCACAGCACACTACAGACACTGGCGGGGGGTGTAAAGCAATGCACCACCAATGGAAAGCAGCCCTACCACTCAGTGATGAGGAAAACAAAACTCAGGGGTACACTCTATCTTTAATTGCAACAATCATAGGGGTTCGTCAGCCTTCACAAAGGCACATTATTTTGTTGTTTCTACCAAATAAGTCACTTAAGATTCTAACATTGTTTTAATTGAGTGGATTTCTTTAAAAAAAAAAAAACAGAGAGAAGGAAGGAAGGGAAGAAAAGCAAAAGAAAAGGAGGTGCAGTATATCACATGACAGACCATCACACAAAATAATTATTTAAAAAACATCACCGCAAGTGGAAACAAAAATTATTCCATCAAATTGTGTCGAGAATGTGTAACACTGGAGAAGTGGCCACAAAAACAATGACAGATTTGAACTTTCCCAAACCAGAAATGTGTCTAGTAACTAATAGGTGTTGCAAAGGACTTATGAATGCATTCTATCTTTAAAGGGGTAATATTAAAAATGTAAATCTGAAGTTATTTTGCCAATTAGATAATAGGCCTTTAATTCCTCAGATTAAAACCAGTGACATGATTGACCACAGATTTAGAAAGAAGAATATTCTTTGGGAGTTCTTGTGAAGAGACCAGAACTGGGTGATAGATGCTCCTTTCCTTTCTTTCCTTCCCACTGCCCAGGGCAGGGTCTCACCTCACAGCAGGTGCTCCCCCTTCCTTCTCAGAAGGAAGCTGCAGAGGCAGCATTAAACTTGTTTGATATAACTACTTATTCTAAGCTTAAACAATTTTTTAAAATATGTGCTATGATGTAATAGGAAAAGTTAGATTATTTTGTTACTAAATATGTTCATTAACCTTGCTCACCCTCTTATCCCCAATAAAACAATAGTTCTAATAACTTTACTAGCAGAATAACATTTATTATTGATAAAGAATAGATATATAAAAGAAAGAAAACACAAGAACCACCTTATAGGTCCCAGATCCAAACTCTATAGTTAGGATTCAAGGGTTTTAATAATCAATAGTAGTTCATACTAAATAAATGTGTGTGGCTGAGATGGCAATTCTGTGGTTTAAACCCATTTCCTTTTGGTGGTGGAGGTTATTTTTATCTACTTTTTGTTATTTAAATATATTTTCAGTATTTACCTTTGCTACTCAGAGATTTTTATAGGTCTACTATTAAGGTGGAGGATATTATATTGAAATGTCATTGAACAGAAAAATGAATGGAAATAAAAGCCCTCCTCTATAAGTTCTTTAAAATGAGGTAACAGATTTTATCAACAATGTTGACTTCAGTTTTTGAGTTGTTTAATTTCATATTCTCCTGGTGATTTTCAATCTATTACATTACCAAGGTTTCGATTTCTTGGTTGTAAAGGATTTCAATACATTTAAATAAAAAGTAGCTGAAAGGTGAATTTAATTAGATACTCTGGCCACTGTGATATTTTCTTAAACTATTTGCCCTTACCAATTAAATATGTGAGAGTATGAATGTGTGTGTGTGTATTCATGTATATATACATATACATATGCATACAGAGAGAGAATATATATGCATTCTAAAGAACAAGAAAACACTATGGCATTGTTGAATAAAAAGAAGAGGTAGAAGCAGAGAAGAAAGAGACAGAAGTTGCTGAGTTATGACCAGTTCAACCCTTCAAAGGACCCTGAAGAAGAATCAATTCTGTGTTACCCAGGAGATCTCTGATATCAAAGTACGCACTGCATTTTTTTCAATAAAATTCAGGCCATGGTCATATAAGTGCCAGTCTTTATTCCCCACCTTCTGTGTTTACATTCCTCTTGAACAGCACTAGGGGAGCACCCATACACAGATGGAAATATGCAACAAGCGAAATTATTGCCTTGTATTAAAATACTTTCTAAAAATTTCATAGAAAGTTCTCTGTTATCTTTTGAAATTATGTATATGTGCTAAAACTTCCTCATTTGTTTTTGATGCCTCCAAGGTTTACATATAGTCTACCAAACATAATAATGCATTTTCCTTAGTGACGGCATGTACCCTCTCCTGCCTTTCTAAGGCCTATCATAAAATAATGCAGCTAATCCTAAATCGCTTATGCTTCATCCTGAGCTCTGCATTTTTATTATCTCACATAAATGCAGGGCTGCACTTTACCTGCAATTTGCTCTGGAAAAAGTATAATGACAAGAAGAGTGCATTAATTTTATGGAACCACAATAAAAGATCCAAAGAAAAAAATGCCTTAAAAATCAGAAACTGTTATATTTTCTAAGACATTAAAAGAACTAACTAAAACTTTTACTGCAGGAATACAAAGGAAAATGTCTCCTGCTGTCGAACATGTGATGCCACATTCAGCCTAGTTCCATTATCCTTTATTCTTGTTATTATTTGTGCTTACATTTGCCTAAAAATATAGTATAGTTGAAAAAGAAAATTAAATGTTTGCTTTCTTGATTCCTTAATATGCATGGGGATATTCACATTATACTGATTTACTGAAATTATACTGAAAAAATAAAATTGTATCTGAATTTTCATGAATTTATTCCTTTAATTATACAAGGTTTTCCAAAAAGAATGGAACCAAAAATAGGTAAGTACACATACAATATTGCATAGGGTACATATAGTAATCTAAAGAAAAGAATTACATAAATGGGCCCTGGGTGGAGTGCCGGGGCCCATTGGACTGAGTGCTGGCCTGCGAACTGAAAGGTCGTTGGTTTGGTTACTGGTTATGGCACATACCTGGGTTGCGGGCCAGGTCCCCAGTTGGGAGCTTAGGAGAGGCAACCAATTGTTTCTCTTGCACATTGATATTTCTCTCCCTCTCTTTCTCCCTCCCTTCCCCTATTTCTAAAAATAAATTAATAAACTCTTAAAAAAAGAATTATATAAATGGTTCTTGAACTTTTGAAAAGAAAACATTTAAGTTTAGTATATGTACTTCAAAACAAAATATCCATTCATTTTTCTGAGAGATGTAGACATATATTTGAATATAGGTGATATAGATTTATCTGAAAAGTAATAATAAAATATATTTTAAATTTTAAATTTCAGCAGATTTCAGTTTTGTTGTGGTCTGGTTGCAAATCTAACCCTAAAATATTTCTTAATCTGGCAAAGTTCCCCTTATGAGTGCTCAGATTTGCAAAGTCCAGCCCCTAAAAATCCATCAGGTGGGTCATTTTCCTCATAGTGAGTGTTTTAACAGATGGCATCCTTTGCAGGCATGTCCCACTGACACAAATTGGAGTTTTGTCCTGGACAGTGTAATGCCTTCAACCTGTATTTGGAGGTAGAAGGAAGGGAGGAAAGTGTGGAACGCTGCATTCGTAATTGAGATCTGGCTGGGAGCAGAGTATAAATGCAGTAACATTTGCTCTTTTAATTCTTGTTATAATTTAGCCCAGCATCTGCTGCTTTTGGTTATAGCTAGAGTTTTTTTCTGATTTAAAGTTTTAGAGAAAGGCCCTCCACTGACCAAAAACCAGAGGTAAGGGGCCGATTAAGTTCACAAAGAAATAAACAATGGTATAAAGTTAGTATGGAGATGCATAGTTACCACCCTGTACAGACAAAAGCAGTACAAATGCCCTGAGGCTTCCACTTATTGCTCTGGGGTCTCCCACCAGCAAACACTGTGAAAAGGGTGACACATCCCTCTCAGAAGTGCCAGAGGGAAAATGACTTTGACATCAAAGGGGAGCTTCAGTGATTTAAAGGGAAGTTGAAGTCAAGGATTTTAATGCTTGCTAAATGCTTTCCCTGGTAGGCAGAATAGAAATATCTTCCAAAACCCATAAAATGATTGTTTTTTATTTTTTAAATAATACAAAAAATACAGGAAAACTATAACAAGCATCAATGTATCCTTTACTCAGATTTAAAACAAGTTGCCAGTTTGCCCTATTTACATCTAAATAAATTTTAAAAATAATGTTAGACTTCTGATTCCAACAGCATATACGATAGATACCCTGAAGAATCAGGATGTTAGAAACAACTGCATACACCAAATACAATATTAAAAATATCTTTCTAAATGTATGACCAGCTGGCAAGAAACCAAGTAATACTGTACGGCCAAAAGATGAGAAAACCAGAAGGAAGGGAGGCGAACAGGCATTGGGGAGGTTGATGTGTTAAACCCTAGTGTCTGTAAATTCCTGTTTGAGCGGCTGAATGGGGACCACAAAAGTGCTACAATTTCAGTGTCACGTATAGTATAAGCACTACTGAGAGGTTATTTTATGGGCTCAAATGCTTAGATGAGGCAGAGTGCAAGCGTTTATATATCATATTAACCAATCGAAGAAGAAAAATAATATTTTTTAAAATGTAGATCAAAAGTCATACTTTTGTGTATCTACCAAAATACCTAAAGAAAACCAAAACATCTTAGAGAGAAACATTGAAAGCTTTCCCTTTGAGAGCAGAAAAGAGACTGAGAAGCCAACTATCAACACTTTTGTATTCAACATTACAATGCCCATCCTTGTCATCAGAATAAAAAAACAAAGGATGCAAAGAGAGGGAGAAGGGGTGGACTGAAAACATCATTATTCACAACTGATATGATTGTCTACAGAAAAAATCCAAAAGAATTCATCAATAAATTTTTAGAATCTAATAAAAAGTAAGTGAATATCAAACAAAGTAGTGGACACCAAATGAATTAGCAAAAATAAATTGTCTCTATATATTGCAGCACAACTGGAAATTAGAAATTGTGCTAGAAATAAATTAAACAAAAGATTTATAGAATCTCTAGGAAAACAATAAAACATTCCAGAACACCTAAATAAATGGAAAGAAAAACATATTCAGGAAAGAGAAACCTCAATATTGTAAAGATGCTCTACCCAATCATTCTATACATTAACAATAATTACAAAATCTCATCAGTTTTTTATTTTTGGTTACAAGCTGATTTTGAAATGATATGGAAAGTCAAGATATAAGGACCAACTAAAAAACTCCTGAAGAAAAACAAAATCTGCTACTTACTTAACACATATTCAACATTATTGTAGAACTGTAATTATCAAGAGAATATGATATTGGCAAGATACAGACAACAGTTCAAATACTACAGAATAGAATTAATTAAATACATATGCTTATATATAATATGCATGCATACTCAATGGATATATACATAGATATATATAGATATATATTTGGCTTACAACAGTGGTGGCACTGCAGATTATTGGGTGGGAGAAAGAGGGACTTTAATGTTTCAAAAATTAGATAGAACATATGGAAAAAATGAGAATGGGCCCTTATCCCACACCAGGCCCCAAATCACTTATAATACTTACAGAAGACAACAGAAGAAATTATGTAAGGATAATGCAAATGTAAATCTATAAATAACATATGAAATGATTTTATGTATTTTAAAGTTACATATTTTGTCATTATTTTTTTATCTGTGACTAGCTTTTTCAATTATACTTTTGAAATTTATTAATTCACATAGACCTCATTCATTCATTTTATTTGCTGTCTCTTTAATATTTATCTTTCCATTTATCTACAAATAAACATTTAGATTCTTTCCAATTCTTACTATTACATAATAAAGAATTCAACATGTCTTCATGTGCATCGTATAAGAATTTATCTTTAAGTGAAATTGTTTTCTCCTTGGTATGCATACCTTCAAATTTACTATATGATGTTAATTAACTTCAAAGTGGTGATATCAATTTATAACCTCATCAGAAAGGTGTGGTTTTCATTTCTTCAAGTCTGTAGCAATAATTATCAAATTTTTAAAATTTTGCCACAATGATGAGTGTGAAGTGATAGCTCTATTTCTTTTTACATTTACTGGCCATTCAACTTGCTCTTTTGCTAGCTATGATTTAATATCATTGATTTCCCCATTGAATTTCCTTTCTTTTTCTTAATAACTTTGAAAGTCCTTTATACATTCTGGATAGTCTAGTAAATATCTTTCCCCTATCTAAAGCTTCTCTTTCAACATTGTTCATAACACCTTTTATCATGCAAAATATTTTAACATAAATGTACTAAAAATCTCTCCAATCTTTTCTTTCATGTTTCTATATGCACTCAACATATATTATCACAATAAGCTTCACATCAGCACTGCAAGTTGGGCACTATCATCTCCATTTTGCAGAAAAGGAACTGATCTAAAAGGTTGTGCAATTTTCCAAGTCATATACTGTTGGAGCCTGCACTCAAGCCCAGGTTCCCAGGATTCCAAAGTTGATGTTTGGTTTACGCCTCCCCAGCCCCCAATCTCCTTTACAGAGGCAGTGTGTCCAAATGGTGATAACAAAATGGTGGAGGAGAAAAGACAGAAAGGTAGATATATGCACACACAGAGTTTAAAGTAATCATTATCATATGGCCAAGTACCCTTACAAATGGTAAAAAAAATTAGTTAATAATATATCAATTCAGGGAAAGAGGAAATTTTGTCAGTGTACCTTATATATCATTCATTGAAAATGCCTAACAGTTTCAAGATAAAGTCAACATAATGACAAGATCTTATGCGATATGGCCCTATTTAGGACTTGTTCACTATTAAAACAGGCATCTTGTCAGAGCATCTACCATGAACAATTCATTAATGATATGTTTTTTTCAAAATGTTCCAGTGGTCTCAAAATTATGCAGACAGTTTGCTGTCAATACAAGACAGAGTAAAAAGCGCATCAGCTTTGGAGCCAACAGAAATGCCTTTGAATCGGTGCTCTGTCTCTTATTATTTGTATGAGCATAAGCAAGTGATTTAACCTCTCTGAATCTAGTTGCTATGAATATTAAGCAGAGATGATAGCAACTACCTTTCAGTGATACTACAGATTCAACAAGCTGATACATGTAAGGCACCCAATGTGTATATTAAGGGTTCATAAAAATGATGGTGAGAGTGACTGGGAAGATAGAATCATCAGTTTTCCTTTTGCTCAGAGGGTTGCAGACAGTTTACTACCTTTCTCTGTCAAGATGATAGAAGTAGTGCCTTTCTTTCAAGTTCAGGGAGCACATCTCAGTGCTCCATATGTCAAATAAGAGCATTTTTTCCCTACATTAAAAAAAGCTCAGCAGGCACATAATCAATACATGAAGAAGCAATGGCACAGTTGCTCCTCCTGATGGCTGTGAAAAATGCACATAGTTCTAGGGAGAAAACGATACTGGAAGGAGTGAAAGCACCATGGGCCTCGGGATTAAGACTCCTTGGGGAACTCTCAGTCTTTTTCAGTCAGAAAATCTATGCTTTCAACACCTGGGCTGACAGCAGAGCTTGGGAATCGACTGGTTCTGCAGATGAAATATGGCCAAAGAAAATCACTCTCTCCTATGAAGACATGCCCAAAGATGCTCTTGGATAAGCAGAATACTAGCAATAATATTACCTACTTGTGAGGACTCCAGCAATATAGACTGCCTCTTTGAGATAATAGGGACACTCTTTGTCTAACCTACAAGAGGACATCTTCCATCCACGACATAGGGCCACATGGAGAAATGGATCATCATGGCTTTCTTGGAGGTACTGTCTGAAGGACAAGGAAGGAGACTGAAAGACTTACTCTCTAACATAAAAGTCAAGGTGAGTGAATTACACTTACCTTGGAAATATACAGCCCTGGATGAGAAGAAAGAAGAAAGCAGACCCAGTACCTCTGGCCTGTCTCTAGGAGGAAAATCAGAGCAGCAGGCCACAGGTCGGCAGTGGAGAGGGGACTGAGGATTGCGTGGCCTACTCAGAGAGAGAAGAAATGCTGATCTTCACAAGGAAGTGACTGATTTCCTGGTTTTAGAACCGGGCTTTGGACAGCATTAAGTCCTGTGCAGTTTCCTCACAGAGAACATCCTTAGTTCCAGCCAACAATCAAGGGAGAGACACCATCTTTCAGAGCAGCAGGTTAACCTAGTAAGAAAGTGCCTAAGAACAGCTCAGTGGTGATGAGTCATTGAACTGGAGAGAGTCCTAAATGTGGGGTTAGAGTTGCATTATTTGTTCACAATAATAAGGAAGAAAAAAATTCAGGACAAATGGAAGGCTTTAAGTCAACCTCACAACTGCCCTGTAAATAAAAATACTAAGGATGAGCAGAGAGCCATCTGGATGAAAAACTGTAGTGAAAGGGAGTGTAGGTTACTGAGCAGAAACAGCCGCTATTGGTGTAGCTTCTGCAGTCGCTGCCCCTCTTCCTTCACCTCCTCCCATCCCCAGAGTAACTGATGTTGCCACGGGCCTGGCTGTGGGCTGAGTACCTGTATCTGCTCATTAAATCCTCAGTATAGCCCTGCCAGTGTTGGAATGCTGGCTAGCAATGTCAATTAAAGCTAGTTTTCCAAACTCTCTCAGCCTTAGTCTCATCATGTATTACACACAGATGATAACAATCCTACTCACTGGGTTATAATAATCACCACATGAAGTAAGCACATGAGCTCCATAAATGGAAACTTTTATTAATTCTCTTACTAGTTTTGTTCCCTTGGTCTAAGTTTGTTGTTCAAAATTCCTATTCCTTTTGTTAGTTGCACATGGCTTCGAAGACAGACATTTAGTCTGTATTTTTTTTTAATGATAAGATTTATCAAGGCACAATATAGATTATTACTGCCTGTCACACTGAGCTAGGCCTATTTAAGATGAAATAAAGAGCCAGGGATAATGAGGGGAAAAAAATCTTACAAAATTGTGCTGAACCTACTATCTTAAACCTTCATGTGTATAAGCTAGACAACGAGGAAGTTTATAAACTACTCAGTAGTAGTAATTTCTTCTCATAAAAAGTAATTACAAAAAAACAATTTTTTGAATTATATTTTAGGCCTCATTCAAATGGTAATATAAAGAAGGCTTTCAATTTGATTCCCCTCTTCAGCAGATAAAAAGAAAGCACTAGGCAGAAATCTCAGCCTCGGTTTTGCACATACCAAGCCAGCAACAGATTTTTTAATCAAACTGGCAAGATCAAGTTAAAATAAACTCATCATTCTAGACACCTATGTCCTTTTACTGGCTGAAATCATGTGAGATATGGAAATAATTAACTCGGTTATGTCCAAGTTAAAAAATTGTTTTTCAAATTCAGTTGAGACATTTCAGAAGAAATTTTATATATATATACACACATATAGTATATATTTTGTATATACATGCATATATACACATTTATATTCACACATACACATATGTCCATACAAAGACACATATATTGTGCACAATTTTAGACCTGAAGGTCTGATTAATCCAGAAGAGAAGACTGCAGAGCTCTAGGCTGCTGAAGGTGACCTAGAGGTCACCTCAGAGGTGTAAAGCCCAGACCAATAGCAGTGAGAATAGGGAAAAATAACGTCATAGTTCTTATGGAAGCCCTCCTAGTGCTTCTTAAGTTATCCTCATAAGCAAATAAAAGTACCCTCTCCTTCCTCCATACTTTAAAAGTATTTCCAAAGGAAAAGGAAACTGAAAATGCTGAAGCAGGAACTCTTTAAGGAAGGGGAGACTGAAATTTATGCCCCTTCTGTGTGCACACGTTTCCCGCACTGACATCCGCTCACAGCATCAGCGTGGAGCCCCAGGGGATTCACGGATCTCAGGCCGAAAACCACTGCTCCCCAGGGAAGAACACAAAATGAATTTATCACGGACTCCATAATTTATTAGTAGACTTAAATTACATAGAGAATGGACACAAAATGTTGGTCTCTAGATTAAGACAGATGGGGAACTTCAACAATATTAAAAGGAAGCTAGAATATTTCTCAGGTTATAGATAAAGTTTAAAATTTTTCTACTTTTTCAGTATTTGGAACTTGGAATATAGTTTCTCAATAGGACAATTGCTTAAATAGCATTTTAACTCCCAAACTCACCCACCCAATCCAAGTTTACCCATTTAATAGTCTAAACCTGAATGTCATTAAAACCATTAAAATATCACGTTAAGGAAAATAATGATTGAATTACACAGAAATAAGGAATAGAGGAGAGAAGAGTGAAATACAAATAAGAAAAGGATGCAGAAAAAGCTATTTCTCTACATTTGAAGTTAAAAAAATACTTTTTTTTTGCAGGCAACTACATAAACTACAGAATATCACCTCCTTTTATCTCTTGAGAACTAGGATCTCCAGCTGACTTAACATTCACACACCAAATATATTCATGTAAATTGATCCATAATCCCTCCGAAGTGGCTTCCCTTCCCTTTCTGTCAGTAAAATCTCCCTTTTCCTTTACCAGAGATAATGTCAGCCCGAAATCTGATTAAAGATGTTGACTGACAGTGACGTGTGAACGATTAAGCTTCCAGACTCTGTCATACTTGTGTTGTTAAGCAGTTTGTTCATCCTGCGAATGTGCTAGAAAGTCAGGTCCCTAAAATGACATGCTGGAGAGGCAGGAGAGATGTTCTCGTCAGTGGGAGAAGAGCACAAGGACAGGCCATGTTGCTGTGAAAAGGTCACTCTTTAAAGTCAGGCCTGGCTTTTGGCAGGTGATTGTCTTCCTGCTGACCTTACAGATTCCCTCAGCTGCTCCCATGCTCATCATGGCCACACGGCTCAGTGAACTATGGGACGTTTCCCGAAGTAAGGATGGGTCCTGGGCAAAATGTTCCACTCAGTATTTGTAAGTGTCCTTGGATCATCATTAGCTTCTATGGAGGTAATGTGCAGACCTATTGATTGTCACTACAGGAAATCCGATTGCCTTCTTGTTTTATCTTGACCTTACACCTTTCTCCAGCTGTGGAGGTGGGTAATATGGGGATTGTCCTCACATCAGTGTCAGTCGCCAGCAGCTCAACATTAAATTGTTATATATATTACCTATTTTGTCCCGCCTCATCCTGCCCCTTCCAATCTATTTTTCACATTACAGAGAATGATTTTTTAAAACATGTATCTGCCGGTGCTACTCTCCACTAACACCCTGTAATTGCCTCCTACTAATTTCAATACAAAGACTCCCCTCCTTAAATCAAGGATGTCAAACCCATTTTCACCAGGGGCCACATCAGCCTTGTGCAGTTGCCTTCAAAGGGCCAAATGGAGAGCCCCTCACCCTTAGTTAAGGAGTGGTTACATTTATATAGTCCTAAAATTACATTCAGCCCTTTAAAGGCAACCTCGAGGCTGATGTGGCCCCCAGTGAAAATGAATTTGACGCCCACCCCTGCCTTAAATGGATTCAAGGCCTTGTGTGATGAGCTCCAACTAGCTTCACCTATTTCTTCTTCCTTAAGTCCCTCACCTTTTATCCATCCAGTAATACCTCCTATAATCTGACTTAGATAATTTTTTCATTTATTTTAATTTTCACAGACCATGCTTCCTCTCATGTCTGAACTTCTCCCCCATGCTAATGCTGTTACCACAGCCTATACACCCAAGTGCCCTCTTTACTTCAGCTGTCTGATTATGAAGCAAGATGACAGGGTATAAAGTAATTTGAGGAATACAGGAAAACTTCAAAATTCTGGAAGCTAAGTTTTAGAAGAAGGTATAGAACAACTTTATGATATCTAAAGAATGAAAGACTTCTTAAACAAGACAAAAAAAGTCAAGCCATACAATAAAAGATAGACAATTCAGTTAAAATGTAAAGCTATATTTAAATTCACATTTAAAAATTAGTATAGAAATAATTATTTTAAAGTGAGAAGACATGCTATAGAGGAAAAATATATAATTGGCAAAAAATTAATGTCTAAAATATATAAGGGATTCTTACTAATCAAAAAGAAAAAGACACCCACCCAACAAAAAATGAAAATACAAAGGTATAAAGAACCTGCAGGCAATTCACAGATAGCTTTCCTTTTCTGAACATCATTCACATCAAGGCATAATAAAACTTACACATTTATACTAACCTCAAATTTAAAGGTCAAACACAGTCTTTAGTTATTTTATATTTAACCTTTAGTATAATCTATGATTATACACTTTTCCAAATAGGACACTTTTTGCTTTTATTCTTAATTCTAGTTACAGATATAATGCATATGCATTTACCAATGGAAAATATATACATGCAGGAAAAATTGCACCTGAGTGTTCTTTAATCATCTCCATGGGAACTTTTTTTAATTTTAAAAATCACCAATGGTCATTACAGTAGCAGAGTATTGAAGAAATAAATTTGACAGACTTCCCTGTATTTCTTAAGAGCTCTTCATTAGCAAAACGTGTCTACTTAAAATAGAATTGTATTTTGTCCGTTCTTTCCATCAAGAATGTCCACAACGCCAGCTGTTCTGAAAGAGGCATCTTATTCTTCCATGGGAACAAGCAAGTCCTAACTTCTCTTAAGTGCCCTCAGCTGCATGTGTGTGAGACACAACTACAGCTGCGCTTTCAATTCTAATCCTGTACATCTGTTACCACAGTGCAGGCTGCTCTGAAGAGTTAAATAACACAAGTCCAGGGACCGAAGTTCACTGTGAGCAGGTGTTTTCGCAGGGCGCAGTTCACAATGACTTTGTCTCTGGCAGCTGGTGCTCAGCATCTCAGCATAACTATGGTTTCTACAGAACTTGGTACTCGTGGCTCACATCATCCAACATTCTCCTAGACAGCCCAGATTGCTGGGAAAATGCTCAAAATTGTAGTGTTTTCACTTCACTTCTTTCTTCATTTATACTTGGAAAGTGTCTCCTTTGAAGTGACTGTCTTCTTTGCTTTATGTGATTAACTTCAAATAAACTCTTCTGGACACTACAGTTTTGGTGAGTGTATTATTTGAAAAAAGTAGGTATCAGAGTCACTCAAAATTAAAAGTGGTGAGTGGTCAATCCCGAGTTCAAAAACTTTATTTATTGTAATTTTTAGACTTCTTCTCTCTAAATACATACATGAAGTTAAAATGCCATAGAAAATTAGGCAAATTATCCCTTAATATAGCCTAACCCTTACTTATACTGCCAATAAATTTTATATTTAAAACATGACACAATCAATGTTTTAAATAGCAACAGACTATAAATAGAGAGGAAATGGTTATAAAAGGTATTACTTGAATGCAAAATTTTGTAACTTCTCCAGGCTCACAATCAAAATTAAGGGAATGACGGAGTTTTCTTTCCCTCAGGCTGATGTGCAAAGAGCTGACAGAGAAATCTTAAAAAAAGAACAATTGGTACAATTCTTACATTTTTTCCATGAGCTTACATTTTTAGCACTTCAAAGTATTTTGGCAATCACAGACATTTAAATAAAGGGACAAATACCACTTCTCAACACTGATATCAATAACATATACCTAGTAGTATGGACACCCAAGGATTTTGGTCTCTTTGAGATTCTCTGAATTTTGTACAGCTGATCAAAGTTAATTATGCTTTTCCTCTGTTAATCACGTGACATAAATATGAGCTATTTCCTCCAAATAGTACATGGGCACTTCTGCTCATGGGCTAAAATCTCACTTCTTGTCACTTTCTACTAAGGGTTTGACGAATATAGCATGAACCGAAAAAAAAAAAAAAGAGAGAGAGATAAGTTTAAAATAAGGTATGAAATCAAAATCCAGAAAGTGCTTGATGAATGACCAATTCTTTGATATTATTATAATTCAAAATGAACTACTGCCTGAATGCACGTGCTGTGCAACTGGTGAAATGCTAGGAGAGGGAAGCGACTGCTTTGGTTGGCATGTATGCCAACACGGGACTTCCCTTCTCTTCAGATCTGTGCTCTTCACTGAAGCAGTAATGTCGCCGACAGAGGAAATAGCATCATTCAGAAACAAAATTTGACCTACTGTCGTACTCCTGTCTTATAACTGAAAGCACCAGGCCTCTTGATACAATTTTTTCCTTTTAAATTTTTAAAATCTGGATTTCAGGGAGTTAAGGTCATTCAGAATGATTAGGACTTTGTCCCAAACCAGTTAGCCAAGCCACCTTCAGCTTTGGCTTGACTTAAACCATTTTTATAGGCACTCCAATGACTCTTACAATACCAGAAGCCACACCTCAGCACTCTGGAGCTGGATGCCTGAAGACTGTAAATTACAGTATTTTCTAACAGTTCTCTGAATTACATTTAGTGATGTTGCATCTATAGGTGTTACAAAGGTCTCGTAGGATCATCTCCCCTCCCTGTTCTGCCTGGAAAACTCCTATAATGCAGTCACAATGTAGCTAATTATAATTCCATAAAACTGAATAGACTACCATATAAAAATTACTAAAATATAAGTTTGCATGCAAAGTTTAAAATGATCTGAATCTACCAAAAGAAAATATTTGTTAATAATTACATCATTGTAAAGATTCAAAAGTAAATAATAAACTCTGTTGACACGATTTATAATCAACTGTGACTTCCTCCTCTTCCCCAGCACTAAATACGTGGCCAATCACATTGCAACAAGGTATTCCTAATTCCAGGCAACTTTGTTTGTCATTTAGATACATTGCTTTTATTAATGTTCATTTTCTGGAAATGTTGCAGATGTACAAAAAATTGACTGAACTTGATTACTGCTTTGAGTATAATCATAAATCATAAACAAGTGACTAGAAATACATGTGCAGAAATACATGTGTCATTAAACATATAAATTTAATTTGTCCTAGTGAATTGTATACCAAATAAGTGGGTTTTAAAATTACCTCTATTGAGATATAATTTGTATACCACAGAATTCAGCATTTTAAAGTTTAAAGCTCAGTGGGTTTGGGTATATTCAAAGAGTTGTTCAAATATCAATGCAATCACCTTTAGAATGTTTTCATCACGCCGAACAGAAGTTTTGTGTCAATCAGCACCTACTCTCAATTCTTAGCACACTCCCATTACCCTAGTCTCTAGCAACGACTATTCTTCTTTCTCTAATTTGGACAATTTATATACATGGAACCATATAAAATGTGGTCTTTTGTAACTATTTTCTTTTACATAGCATATTACTTTCAAGGTCTATCCAGTTTGTAGCACATATAAGCACTTCATTCCTTTTCATGTCTGAGTAATAGTCCATTATATGGATATAACACATTTTGTTTATCCATTCATCGATCAATACATTTGAGTAATTTCTTCTTTTCAGCTACTATGAATAATGCTGTATAGGCATCCACATAACAGTTTCTTCATTTTTCTCGAATATACCTAGGGGTGGAATTGTTGAGTTCATATGGCAAATCAACACTTGATATTTGAAGAATTGCCAAATTGTTTTCCAAAGTGGCTGCAAACTTTTACATTTCCATCACTATTGCATGAGAGTCTCCATTTTCCCACATCCTCCCTAACAGTAGGTATCATCTGTCTTGCTGATTATAGCCAAAACCGTGAGTGTGAAGTGGTACCTCTGTGATTTTTAATTTGCATTTTCCTACTGGCTAGTGGTGTTGAGCATCCTTTCATGTGCTTTTTGAAATTTTGTGTTTCTTCTTTGGAAAAAAGATGTCCATTCAATCTTTTGCCCAGTTTTTAATTGGCTTGTCTTTTTTTTTTATTGAGTTGTAAGAGTTACATATTCTAAATGCAAGTTTCTTTTCAGATAGATAATTTATAAATGTTTCTTATAAAAGGTATTTTTTCACTTTATTAATATCATTAAAAGCATAAAGTGTATTAATTTTGATAACATCAGTTTATATCTTTTTTCCAGCTTGTACTTTTGGTGTCATAGCTAAGAAACTACTGACCACCCTAAGGTCACAAAGTAAATAAGTATTCTTCTGAGGGTTTTATACTTTTACTATAGATGGCAAACACATACATTAACCCTTTGCACAATTTCATCAAAACCACATACTTGTAAACATAGATATTTTTGCACAAGGGTGTATAAGGCAAAATGCTTTACATTTATTTAAGAACAGCATATTTGTAAGCTTGAAAGTATGCTTCTATAATAATTACAACCAGCATAACATAATGGGACTTGTTTTTCCATTTTTTGCATATGGGTTTTAATTACTGTTTTAATTGTGACACAGTCTATTTTCCCCTTATGTTTCCTTAATTAGTAGTGACACAGAAAAGAATTACTCTTGTAACCACCCATAATAGACCACGTGAAGGCTACTCTTTTTCTAAGGTGATAGAAAGACCCAGTCAAAACTAGGGACTCAAACAGACATGGATTCTATTTCAAATTCTACTACTTGTGTGCTCCTGGGCAAAGTTCCTATTACCTCAAAACCTATTTCTTCAACTAAAAAGTAAACTAATGAAACCTCTCTTCTGATGGTTACTTACAAACACTAAAAGAGATAACATATATAAAGCACTCAGCAATCTGTCATTGAATATTCTATATTACATCAGTCTTTCCACCAAATCCCAATAAAAACAATCAATAAATTTTCCTGTTTCTGCTATTCTAAAATGAAAACCTTTTGTCTGGCCCTCGGGGTTATATATAACTGGGTGCCGGTTTCTAATACGCTCATATTTTTCAGTATCTTTTATCAGGTATAAGCTATTGAACTGCTTTAAAAAATGCCCTCAACCTCAAGGGCCTTGTGCTATTTCAGAAAAGTGTTAGGGAAATTACTTCAAAACAAAAACAGAAATGAAAAAAAAGAAGAAGGGCATAGTGTTGCCCTAACTCGGTGGTCCAGTTGGTTGGAGTGTTATCCTGTACACCAATAGGTTGTGGAGTTTGATTCCCAGTTAGGGCACATACTTGGGTTGCTAGTTTGGTCCCTGGTCAAGGTACATACAGGAGGCAATGAATCGATGTTTCTCTCTCTCATCAATTTCTCTCCCTCCCTCTCTTCTCCCTCTCCTCTCCCTCTCCCTCTGTCTCCTCCTTTTCTCTCTCCCTCTCCTTATCTTGCTTTTAAATATTTTATTTATTCATTTTTAGAGAGAGGGGAAGGGAGGGAGAAAGAGAGGGAGAGAAACATCAGTGTGTGGTTGCTTCCCATGGGCCCACTACTGCGACCTGGCCCACAACAGAGGCATGTGCCCTGGCTGGGAATCCAACCAGGCACCCTTTGGTTCACAGCCTGGTACTCAATCCACTGAGCCACACCAGCCAGGCTGCTCTCTTATTCCTCCTTCTTCCTCTCTCTCTGCCCCCCTCTCTCTCCTCCTTTCTTCTCTTTCTAAAATCAATAAAAACATATCCTCAGATAAGGATTTTATAGAAGGCATAATGTTATCTTTGTCATCAGGAATGCAAACAAATTACTTTGGGATTCAAGAAATGATAAGGTTATAAAGATGTGGAATCAAAGAAAAGTTCCCAGAAGACCAGTTAAGGTGAAACTTGAAAGAAACTTAGGATTCAGATAGCATTAAAGAAAGAACTAGCATAAAAACATGAATATATGAAAGAAGGAGTCATACTTGCAGATCCCTGATGTGTCTGAAGTATAAGGTATACAGAAAAGTAAGACGGATCCAGAACACAGAGGGCACTGAATGGCAGAGTGGGTTTGACCTTCATCTGACAGGTGATGAGGGGCCAAGCAGAAAAATAGCATGTTAAGAAGCCTATGCTAGAAAGGTCATTCTTCCATCAATACACAGAATAGCTCAGGTGGGAAGAGCAGAAGCAGATCAGCCATAGAGAAGCAAGCTAGCTGCTGTAATATTTCCAATAAGGCCAACACTGTCATGTGCCTTCCAATAGTCATGGTCACCCCAGGTTTCTGCTAACGGAACACTGATTTTGTTGTAGAATTATGCAGGCAGCATATACTTAGGGAAAGTGGCTCCTTCACCAAGAAATAAAAGGAGAGTGATCTAAGCCAGGGTGAGTCAATTTTTTTTTGTAAATGGCCAGAGAGCAAGTATTTTAGGCTTTGTGGGCCATATGGTTTCAATCACAACTGCTCAACTCTACTGTTGCCTCAGGGGGTGGGGTGAAGGATAGACAATGTGTAAATGAGTGAATATAACCATGTTCTAATTAAACTTTATAGACACTGAAATTTGAATTTCACATAATGTTCATGGGTCATTAAATATTATTCTTATGATGTTTTTCTTCCACTTAAAAATGTCAAAAACCACTCTTGGCTTCTGTCCCACAGAAAACCCACAACAGGCTGCATTTGGTCCATGGGCCACAGCTTGTCAATCAAGCCCTGAACCATTCATAGCTGCTCTGAATTCTCGCCAGGTATAATTTAGGAAGCAGTGGGGTGTATTATGTGGTCCTGATCAATGAGATATAAGGGAAAGTGTGTTGGAGAGTTTCTAGGAAAGACTCTCCTATCCAATGAGAACAAATGTGCCAGAAAAACTAAGACTCTGAAAATAAATTTAGTGTTGTGTGACCTATTTTTGCATCTGTGAGAGGAAGTCCAGATTGCAGAGGGCCATCCTGACTGATACGGCAAGTGAAAGACATCAGTAGGGCTAAAATGGAATGTGCTCAGGGTAATAGGGCAGAGAACAGTTGCTTGAAGAGCAAGCATGGTGGAATTGGTGTTCTAGTGGCTTCCGGGTTAGGACACAGGAAAGGGAACAGAGTTTTTAGGCTTGGGGTTGAATTCTACATTTTTATGGAGTAAAAATCAGATTTAAAAAACAGCTAGAAAAAAAAAAAAACAGAACTACTATATGATCACACAATCCCATGTCTGATTATTTATCCAAAAGAACTGAACTAGGGATCTCAAATAGATGTTAGCATTTCCATGTTCAGTGTAGCGCTACTCACAACAGACAAAAGATAGAATAAACCTACATGTCCATCCACAGAAGAATGAATAAAGAAACTTTGGAATATACATACAGTGGACTGCTATGCAGTCTTTAAAAAAAGGGCAATCCTGCAATATGCAACCACATGGCTAAACCTTGAAAACATCATGCTCCATGAAACAAGCCAGACACAAAAGGACAAATAGTAATGATTCTACTTATGAGAAGTATCTTTGCTAGTCAAATTCACAGAATCAAAGTCTAATGGCAGATGCCCGGGGATGGAAGAAGGTGAAAGTAAGGAGTTACTAATTAATTGGGGCTGAAATTTCAGTTAAGCAAAATGAATGAGCTCATAAGAGCTGCTATATAGCATCATTCCTAAAATTAACAATATTTTGCATACTTTAAAAAATGTGTTAAGAGACATCTCATGCTAAGCCTTCTTTCAACAATGAAATAAAATGACATTACAGAAATATACCTAAGGTAAATTAATTCACTATCTGTTTTAATAACAAGGAGTACCTCACAACTAAAGTTTGAATGTCTAATATAACCAACTACTTAAGGGCATGAAGGAAAATGAGAACTCCCGTCTACTGCTGGCAAGAGAGTACATAAGTACATACCCTTGGAGAGCCAGTTGGGAAGATTTGGTAAAAGAATGATTTGGGTTTTTTATGACATAGCCCAGCAATCTCACCTTTAGGCATATTCCCAGAAACGCTGTAGTAGTACAATGTGAGTGGAGACCCCATCCAAGGCCAGCTTCTGTAGCATTGTTACAATAGTACACAATGTAACAACAGATATTACAGGAATGGATTGATTAATTATGTCATTGTCATTAAGTAGAATACTACAATTCAATGTGTGTGCAAAAAGTATGCAAAAGGTTAGACAAATATATAATCGTTTGTGTAATATTTTTAAACACATAAAGCATATTGTTAAACATGCACACAAATGTCATAAGAGAATAGAAACATATCTATAAATCTATGCCCTGACTTCAGGAGAGTTGTACTTGGGAGGGAAGGAAAAAGAGAGTAGGAGGCTACAAAGGATAGCATTGGACAGAGGAAGCTTTCAAAGAAAGCTTTGAAATTTCAATGAAATTTTAAATTTCATTTAATGAAAAACAAAGACCTGCGGCAAACGTGGCAAAATCACTAAAATGTGTTGCATCTGGATGGTGGATTTGTAGATGCCTACAAAGCTATATTATTGCATGTGTGAAATGTCACGTAATTTTTAAGGAATGTCTGGCAGAGTTCATTTTAATGTCAAATATTCTTTCAAGGCTGAACACTCTCAATCACCAACTCTATGACAAAGTTGAATATATTCTTACTGCACATAATAAGAAGCTGTAATAGAAAATGAAATGTAGATTAGAATAAAGTATTTCTCTGAGATCGTAAAAGAGATAAAGAACCAGTCAATTTTCTATATGACACAAGCAACTTGATCCATTAGCAGAAGACAGGCGACATATCAATGTTTTCACAAACAGTAATTATTCTTATATAACTGGGAAAGCAGTGGGGAGAAAAACCCTCAACTTTCATACCCTCGCATTGATATATATTGGAGTATTCAAAATATTTTGATAGTTAGACAGAAAAAAGAAAGTGCCTGAATGCAAAGTCTAATAAGTGTTATTACCTCATCACTTTAAATCAATTTTTTGGATTTTGTACATTTTAAAGCAAGAACATTTTAATCATTTAACAAGATAAGTGAAATATTGTTTTTAATATTTTAGCATTTGAAACCTCATCTTTATACTAAACACAGATATAATGAGGAATATAAAATAAACCATATAAATTTTAAACAGTAACTTGTATTGAATTCTATTGGACATAGAGAGGAACACAAATAATTATATAGCTCTATAAATTTTCATAACATGGATTCACAAATGCAAGCACACCCCATGTTAAGAAATATAGTATTGCCAGCATGCTAGATTCCTCTGCCAGGGTTACACCTACAGTACCTCCCCTCCCCAAAGTAACCACTATCCTCACTTCTAACACCACAAATTCATTTTGCCTGTCTTTAATCAAAATCATCTGTCCAAACTCCTCTGCTCAGCCTTATTTTGGCGAAACTCACCAATGTTTGCTGATAGCATTCGTTTATTCATTTCCATTGCTTCTACTGCCCCACTGCATTACTACCCCACAAAGTGCCTGTGTTCTAATAATGAAGAACACTCAGACTGCTCCCAAGTTGCGGCATTCATGATTAAAGCTGCTATAAACACATTAGTCTATGTCTATTTCGGTATAAAAATAGGCATTTCTGTTGCATACACACAAATACGATGATTTATCATGTATGCAGAATGTTCCCATTTAAATTGTTCAAAAATAGCTGTATTAATGAGAAGCATAAATGAAATAACAATGACAAAAAGTTAATGATAGTTGGAAGTTCAGCCATTGTTACATGGGGTATAGTGTACTGTTTTATTTACTTTTCATATGTTTAAATCTTTGATAAAAAAATTTTTAAATGGTTATAATGACCCTCTATTTTATAAAAAGAGAGATCGGTATTCTTTAATACACTTGAAACCTTTATGATCCTATTAGCCAATGTCATCTCCATAAGTTTAATAAAAATAAAATTAATAAAATGTCCTGAAAGACATAGAAAGACTATGAAAATGGTAGGTTAAAGGAGGCCAAATAGACATGTAAACTAAATATAATACCTGATCCTAGACTGGATCTTGAACTAAAAAACAAAGTGTTATAATGGGCATTACTGGTTCAGTTGACTAAGTTGAAAAGTAAATGGTAGCTTTAAATGAAAATTTTGTATCAATGTCAAAATTTATTGAATTGATACCTGCAGTGTGGTTATGCAAGAAAATATCTTGCCCGTGACTGGTGTGGCTCAGTGGATGCGGTGCTGTCCTGCAAATTGAGAGGTTGCCAGTCCAATTCCTGATCAGGCACATGCCTGGGTTTCTGGCCAGGTCCCTGGATGAAGGGTGTGTGAGAGGCAACTGATTGATGCTTCTCCCCCTTTCTTTCTCCCTTCTGCCCTTCCTCTCTCTATAAAAATAAACAAAATCTTTTATTTTTAAAAAATAAAATACCTTTACTGTTAGGAACACACATTGTACTATTTTTGGCTCAAGGACCCAATGTAAGTGGGTTACCCTCAAATCATTGAAGAAGAAAAAAAAATCAATAAATGTGTGTGTGTGTGTGTGTGTGTGTGTGTGTGTGTGTGTGTGTAAAGATTATGAGCAAATAATGAAGCAAATCAAATAGAGTAAAATTTTAACAAATAGTAATCTGGGTAATAAGCATATAGGTATTCTTCTTATGATTTTTATTTTTTTCACCTCTTCTGTAAATTTCAAATTTACAGTAGGTGATCAAAGACTACAAACTTCTAGTTGTAAGATAAATAAGTCCTGGGGATGTAATGTACAGCCTGGTTACTATAACTAACCACACTGTGTTGTATACTTAAAAGTTGCTGAGAGAAGAGATGTTAAAAGTGCCCATCATTAGAAAAAAATTTTTGTAACTGTGTGTGGTGATAGATGTTAACAAAACTTGTGGTAATTATTTCATAATAGATACATAAATCATGCTAAACACCTAAAACTAATATAATGTTATATGTTAATCATATTTTTTAAAAATAACAAGTATAGATGCAGGATGAATTCCTAGGAGAGATTGATTCAAATTAAATGTGCCGGGAAAAGGAGAAAAGAGTGCTTGTATAAGAATGGCAAATGAGAGTAAATGATAATAAATTAAGAAGTACAGAAGATGAGGGTCATGATAGGAACTGGAACCACGCAGGCCATATTAAGGAAATTAGATTTTATCCTGAATTCATGGAGGCCAACAATTTTATGGGCACAAAAAAGTCATATTTACTTCTCAGAAAATCACCCCTAGAAATGGCATAAGACTAGAGGTAGAGAGAAAAGTTTGCTAGCAGTTCAGGTGTGAGATAATAAAGACAAAATTCAAAAAAAAAAATATTGAAGGTGTGGAAAAGCCAGGATTTGGTAATCTGTTACGTGCAGAGAAAAGCATAGAGAAAGAATACCGCCCAAACTGTTAAACTAGCCTTCTTCAGTATGTTTTTTGATGTATTTCTTTTTTTCTGTTGAGAGCTGTGGGAATATATGGTACCTGACATTGCCTCTTACTCTCAATTAAATTCATAATAGCCTTGGAGGAAGACAAGAATGATGATTTATACAGCCCATCTGAAATCCCACATATAATACCCACTGGTCTCTACATTGTTTGGGTGTAAAAAATTAATTTTGTCTTCCTTTGAGAATAATTAATAATTGTTTTCTGTCAGCATAACAAATGTGTTTCAGTGCATACATTTCACCAGATAGAAGTACAAAGGTAGTTTCTGCTGGGTTTTGTGCACCAGCAACATTGACCGAGGAGCAGTTTTTCAGGCACTCTGCATTTCCATCTTGATCTCTGATGTCAAGAATGCACCCCCACCCTCCACCACCCTCTACCAGTTCTTCAAAATCATTGCAGGTCTAATTCCAAGAAGTCTTCCCTAATACACTGAAATCAATGAAAATGAAATTATTTCCAAACCGAGTTGTTTTTTTTAATGCTCTCCCAATTTATATCCTATCAGCAGGGTAATGAGAGTTTCTGCTGTTCAGTCATTGACTGGTTGTGGCAAATCTCTGCAGTTCGGCCACTCTGTGGGGATGCAGTCGTATTTCGTTGTGGCTTCAATTTGCATTTGCATTTCTGAAAACTTAGGTTGTTAAGCTCTACTTTGCATGTTATTTGGCTCAGTGGACACTCTCTTCTTATGAAATAACAGTTTGAATCTTCTCCCCATTTTTCTATTGAGTTGTCTGTCTTTTCTTACTGATTTGTGAAAGTTCTTTCCCATGAGTTCATAAAAATTTTAAAGAAGAAAAGTGGTTTCAAAGAAATACCTAAATTATAGAGAAAGAGGCTTCAGCTTTATCCCCAGTCTCATAGGAGTAGCTCTTGTAGAAGTTTTAGAAGCTCCACTTTAGACCAATGCGTAGAAATTTTATTCACAGCTGAATGGTTTTTTTTTACATCTCACCTGAACAAGTGACTCCAGAGTAATCACAATTGTGTTTTTTCTCCCTCAAAGAGGCATGGCCATAATGACATGAAAGGATTTCCAGGCAGCGGAGAGGGTAGAGTTGACCTGAGATGCCGGAAACTGAGTAGCCTGGCTTAGCCTGGATTTACATCTGCTACAGCAAAGTTGTCTAGTTGGTGTTCGTCAACCTTTTCTCACCCACAGTAAGAAATATATTTTACGTCATGGCTCAGCACACACAAATATAACTGAAAAAATTCCAAAGCAATGTTTACCTTTACTCTGATAGTTTCTATACATACTATTTTATCCCATTTCATGTGGTTGCTATTTTCAGCACAAGCTCTAACCTACTAAACTGATTTGACATGACAGCTCTTAGAAAAACATTGCTGTAGAATATTATTTCTCAACTTTTAACATGTATGTAAATTACCTAAAATTCTCACTGGAATACAGATTCTGTTTTGATAAGTTGAGACAAACCATTATTATTCATACTCCTACTATCAATATCATCATTACCAAAATCACTCAGCACAGACATACATTGCAAGACATATATGGGTAATTTGCGGTATCTAATAAAACTATCAATTCCATAGTCTTTTGGTCTACACATCTTCTGCCCTTTTCCTCCCACACATGGCATTCCCATAGTCTGCTATTCCTTGATATGCCCACAGCACCTGAAACCAACCAGTCACCCTTAATTTGTCTGGCTTGCCAGAGAAAAGATGAAGAGCACAGGCGCCCTGGGTCTCCTGGTGCCTTGGAGCAGGGCTTCTTGAGTCACAGGTCTGGGTTAAGCCTGAGACTCTAAATCTCTAACAAGTTCCTGGATGATGCTGGGGCTGCTGGTCCACGGCCTTCCTTTGGAGGAACAAAGCTCCAGAAAACAAAAAAGCAGAGATTTAAGACTTTTGGATTCGGGTAGTAGTAAGAACACAATGGCTAAGCACATCATAAAGTTCCAAAATATGTGTAAGGGCCAAAAGAGACAGATTGCTGAGGAGGAAGTGCACTGAACCCCTGAAAGGCATGATGGCATTCTGATTACAAGGGGAGGAGAACAAGGCCTAAAGCAGTGGCTGACTGACAAAAAGGACCAACGCATCGAGGCCCTAAGCCAGATGGTAGGCAGATTTTGTAACGGGTAAAAGTGACTGTGGTCCCACAAGCAATGTGAAACCCATGATGTTACAGTAAGAACCTTCTGAGTAATCTGGAGTTGAGGAAGTAAAAAGGCTTTGGAATCAACACTACTAAAATCACAAAGAATAAGGTCAAGGCCAAGAGCCAAGGGTTGAGGCCATTGGGGATGTAGAGAACTGTTCTGGAGCTTGGAAGACAATCTTGGCAAGGATCAGGAGTGGCTCATCTAAAGAGGGCAGAGGTTTCCAACAGACAGTGAAAGTGGTCCAGCAGGATGCTCCTGGCCTGTATGACATTTTCACACACCTAGGCAAACAGAGCCACGGTGGATTTTAACCTGCCCTCGTTCCCTCATTCACAAATCGGTGGGCTGTACACAGCACACACCCACAGCCTCAGTGTGGGCAAAGCCAGCTCCTGCTCCCAGCAGGAGTTCAAGGAACTGGTAGAAAGTATAGTATCTGTTGCATAATGCTTTCGAAGAAATGGGATAGACAGGAAATGCCAGGTAATATAAGGAAATAGGAAAATAAATAGCATTGATAGGAAAAGCCACTTAGGGAAAGGAAAGGAATTTATGGAATAGATTAAAAATAAAATAATCACAAACAATAATATTAGCCTTATATGTAATTGAAAGTATTCCAGGCCACAGAGAAAGAGATTGATAAAGGTCAGGTGACTCAGGAGGTCTGTCACTAAGGTGCTTATGGTAATAATAACAGATTACAATGAGCCAGGCACAGTGCTAAGGGCTCTGTATATAGGATTACAGTATAATTGATGAAGCAGGTCCACAACCTTTGGAGAGTGAAAGAGCGTACTAAAATCATTAATCATATAAAATCACAAATAGTTATTTTCTGATCAAGTTACTGATACATATTAATATATTAGACCTATGAAATAGGTCAATTAAAAACAGCTTTCTGTAATGAAAATAAACAAAATATACCAGTATGGACTAAAGCAAAATTAAAAGAAAAATATCTACATTGATTATTTCAAGGCTAAACATAAAAATACATATCTATATATTAAAGCAAAAGTTAGAAAGAGATCTTTATATTATTTTAATATTAAAAATCCTCAACAAAATATTGGCAAACCGCATCCAGCAATACATTAAAAAGATCATACACCATGACCAAGTAGGATTCATCCCAGGGATGCAAGGATGGTTCAACATTCGCAAATCAGTAAATGTAATACATCACATAAACAAAAGCAAGGACAAAAATCACATGATCATATCAATAGATGCAGAAAAAGCATTTGACA
>PVKM010009843.1:0-36046 GCA_004027735.1 Carollia perspicillata | reverse complement strand
CGTTACTGCTAACCCTGTCTCCTTTTCTCTCCTGAGTGTGCCTCTCTTTCAGAATGAAGCCAAAACCCCTCCAGTGTGCTATGGACCTGAGAGGACCTGCAACCTCACCATCCTGATCGGCCCTGGAGGACTCACCAGCCCACCTGGGACTTTCTTCTGGTCCAATGGGACCTTGTACCACACCATCCGACCAGCGACTCCCACCCAGTGTTACTCGACAATCTTAACCCCACAGCTGATGCAATATCAGGAGGGAGCGTTGCACTCACTCCTCACCAGCTGAAGGGAAAGGAGAGTGGTCCTCTTGCCTGTGTTAGTAGGGCTGTCCTTTACAACCTTCCTCATAGGAGCTGGGGTTGGGGGTGCAGGATTGGCCCATAGCATCCAGACCAATCAACAACTTAGAGAAGAGTTAGAAAAAGCCTTAGGTGCCACAGCCCTCTCCTTGGCCTCGCTCCAGAGGCAGATAACTTCCTTGGCCTGGGAGACCTTGCAAAACTGCCAGGCATTAGACCTGCTCACCGAAGAAAAAGGAGGAACTTGCCTATTTCTACAAGAACAGTGTTACTTTTATATTAATAAAAGCGAAGTAGTTGAGGAAAATATCTATAGGCTCCAAGATATCCAAAACCGGGTCAAGAGCATAGGCCAGACCCCACTGTCTACACCGTGGTGGCAGTCTCTTGTGTATTCAGTCTTGGCTCCTGTAATTGGGCCCCTGCTCATCCTGTTCTTGATCATAACACTAGGACTGTGCCTAATGCACACCCTCACTGAACAGATAAGGATGATAGCAGCCCGGGCACCCACTGCAAAGATACTCTCATTCCAAAGGCACCACAACCAGAAGCTCCAGCTTGGTCCTGGTGATGCTATGACTGAAGAAACTCAGTCTAGCATCAAAGTGGGGAATGTAATAGGAGTTAAAAATGTAAATAGAAGTTAAACCTGGCACTCTGTTCCGGACCTCTGATAACTCCCTGCTGGCCCCCAGGCTCCAGACGACCACTTGCTGACTAGTTGACTCCCTGTCTCAGACTCAGTTAATCTCTTACTATCTCTTTGCCCCAGCCCTGGGCAATTTATGCCCTCTGCTTCTGTGTCCTTGGCTCCCACTCTCCTGCTCCCTGCTTGTGCTGCGTGACCCCTCCTCTCCCCACTTTGTTACAAAGCTATTTAACCACCCGCCTGACCCCTCCTTAGTGCCCAGAATTTGGAGGCTGTCTCCTCTGGGTCCACATGTGTTAATAAAGTACTCACTCTGTTGACTCCACATCGTGTCAGAGTCCGTTTTTCCACAACATAACTGGAGTTTTGTCAAAAATCATGAAAGCGAGACAAATTGCCTTGTCTAGAATTTTTTTGGGTGTACGTGATAAAGATGCATTCAGAGTTAAAAATAGAAAGATAGAAAATAAGTTGATGGCTCAGAGAAAAGAATTTGCATGTGAAAGATAGAAGCTCAGATGAGAGGGGCCAGGAAGATCTAGATACTATGGCTGCTGCAAGCTAGTCAGAGTTCCCACAGCCCCAGGGGATCTACTCTGATGAGTGAAATGGGGAAAGTGGGCCTGAGCTGGCATCACTGTCTCAAATTGGTCAAGGAACCAGATTTGGTGGAAGAAAAGCCTCTACTTGGGGAAAGGCATTATCCTTTTTGGAGACTTTTCAGCGAGAGTAAGGCCAGAGGGCCAGCCTGCCAGATATTATTGGGCACATACTCTGTTTTCTACGTTAGATCCATTAAACTGGAAAAGCTCAAACCCTTCTTATGGACATGATCCTGCTAAAATGACTGATTTGGTTGCATCAGCTTTTGTCACTTACAGTCTCAAGTGGGCAGACGTATGAGCCTTATTGAATTCTTTGCTTCAATAAGGGGATGAGCAGAGGCTGGTGTTGGATTAGGCAAATGAAGAGGCTCAAGGGTTATACCAAGAAAATCTAGATGGGGCTCTAGGCCTTCCCAGGGCAATACCACTAACTGAGTCCAACTGGGACCCTAATGGGGATGGCCCTTCTCTCTTAGAGCATTACAAGAGATGCCTCCTTGAGGGAATGGGGAAGGTGTCCCTGAGCAGAAAAGTCTGAGTGTGGTGCAGGCTGTGCAACAGAAGTCCACAGAGGACCCCTCCCAACACCAGGAAACAGTTATGGAGATTCCTGGGGATGGCAAGCGACTGCTGCACTTGAATTCCAAACTTTGGGCTCACTACTAACCCACTGTCTGAGGCTCTGAAGGGACAGGAATATAGCCCTTTAGAGTGGACAAAGGAGTGCACTCAGGCTTTTGAGTCCCTGAAAGTGCACCTGGCTTCAGCACCAGCCTTGGGGCTTTCAAACCTACTGAAGTCCTTTCAATGGTATGTGTGTGAGAGACAGGGCGTTGCCCTAGAATTCCTCACCGAAATGCTTAGTGACATTTGCAGTCCATTGCATAATTGTCAAGGAAATTAAATCACACTGTCCAGGGGTAGCCAGCCTGCTTGAGAGTGGCAGCCACCTGTGAGCTCTTGGAGGAAGCTGAAAAAGTTTTCCTTGGGACAGCCTATGCCAGTTATGTGTCCCACCAAGGGTTGAGCCTGCTGGAGCAAAAGGGAAATATGTGGCTGACTGCTGAAAGAATGGGCAGGTACCAAGCCCTTTCTTCTCGACAATCCCAACGTCTCCCTCAAAACTATAAATAAAGTAAATCCTGCCTTTCTTCTCCCAGACCCTGACGCGGCTGCACTAATACCCGACTGTGCTGAAATAACTGATGAAGTGTATTCTAGCAGAATTGATTTACAGCACCATCCTTTGAAGAAGCAGACTGGACTCTCTATATAGATAGAAGCAGTTATATGGACAAAGGAAGCAGAAAGGCTGGGTATGCAATTGTGACTCTTCAAAGAGTAGTGGAGGCCAAGGCCTAGTTACCAGGGACCCCTGCTCAGAAAACTGAACCGATTGCATTGACAAGGATACTGGAATTCTCTCACAGAAAGACAGTGAATGTGTATATCAACTCAAAGTAAGCTTTCCTGATTTTGCATGCACATGGTTTCACCAGGGGGAAAAAAAAAAGAACTGTTAACCTCCAAATAAAAAGGAGATTAAGCATGCAGCAGAAGTTTTAAAAATTGTTAAAGGCTGTTCAGGTCCCTTTACAGGTGGTAATTATGCACTGCCTGGGGCATCATAAAGAGGACACTAAAGTGGCTATAGGAAGCAATCTGGCTGAACAGGCAGCAAAAGAGGCTGCTAAAAGGAGTATTGATATGCCCTTGGTACCTATTCTAGACTTGTCAAAATTTGACCTTGAATATTTGACTGCAGACTTAGAGAAAGCTAAGAGATGAGGTTTTAATTAAGAAGGTCCTGATAGCCAATAGAAAAAGAGTAAGAGAGGAGCTATACTGTTTCCTAACATTTAGTAGAGCCCATCATGAAACATGTGCATGAGGCCACACACTGTGGAAGAGACTCATTAACCACCTGTGTCAAACTGTGGCTCACAGGTCCTGGAATTTCTAAAGCCATAAGAAAAGTAATTGCTAGATGTGTTATGTGCCAGAAGAACAACCCCAAAGCAGAACCCCATCAAAGAAAAAAAAAAGAAAGCAATACCAAAGACAGTGTCCACTTGAGGACTGGCAAATAGACTTTACTCAGATGCCAAGGGTCCGAGGGTGGGAATATTTGTTAATCTTTGTGGACACCTTTTCAGGATGGGTAGAAGCCTATCCCACTAGAATAGAGAAATCTTCAGAAGTAGTGAAAACATTATTGAAGGAAGTAACCCCTTGCTTTGGCCTCCCTGGCAGCATCCAGATTGATAATGGACCTGCTTTTGTTTCAAAAATTACACAGGAGGTTAGTAAATTTTAGGAATCAAACAGAGACTCCACATGGCATGAAGACCTCATGCTTCTGGGAAGTAGAGAAGATGAAGCACCTTAAAGAAAAATATAGCCAAGCTGTGTCAAGAAACTCATCTCTATTGAGATCAAGTTTTGTTTATTGCCCTGCTCAGGATAAGGGTGGCTCCTCGAAGTGGTATTAAATTGAGTCCCTATAAAATTGTGTACAGATAGTCATTTTAGGTCACAATTGGGGTGAAAGATATGTAAATAGACAAAAAAACTAAAGGTAAAAAAATATGTACAACATTTTAGTCAGACCATAGCTGTTACGATTGACCTTGCCTATATTAGAGACTTCTCTCCCGCAGGTTTGCTGCATTCCTTTAAGCCTGCAGACAAGATGCTACTCAAGATTTGGGTGACAGCATCTCCAAAAACCCAACTAGGAAGAAAGTGGACTGGACCTTGTGACATACTCCTCACCCCCACCCCCACCATGGTGAAACTGGTGAAAATAAAACCTTGGACTCATCACACCAGAATAAAGAAAGCACTGGAAGAAGATCTGAAAGTCATCTTTGAAAAACAATGACTTATGTTCTTTTCTTTACCTCTTGTCTAATCCCTTGTTATGAACAACTTATTCCATTCAAACAAGATGAAAATATTTGGGTATATTTAACAAAAATTATTCTGAATATTTGTTTTGCAGGAGGAACTTATGTTGAATGAACTTTCACTTCATGTCTTATAGGTGTCTGTACTTTTTTGGAAAGCCTTAGAAATTATACTATTTTTAAGCGTATCAAAAAAAATGACCTACTCTGATATTTATAATTGGGGACCAGTGGTAACTATAAAGGGCAGAGAAATGTTTTCCTTAAAGGCCACTAATGTACCCCAGCTAGAGAGCGTGCAACTTTTGTCAACTATACTAAAACTGTCTTGTGTTCTCAGCAGATGTGAAAATGAATTGCATCACCACCACTAATGTATCTTATGCTTATGCTCATGTTAAATTGCCAATAGAATGGTTTCTGGTATGTAAAATGTCTATTCCTATGTTCCAGCAAACAACTCTGGGGGACCATGGTCTCTGGGAAGACTGACAGTGTTTATGCCTCAGAAGCCCCACTTGACCCAGGTTTGATGGATCTCCCCTTACACCTGATTGTATCAGTGACTTAACACCTTTTAGCCCTGCTGAATATGTGTCCTTAATTATATTTGTAATACCAACCATGGTAACTTATTTAATGTAGAAATAAGCAGATTAGCCTGCGCCGTGGCAAAAGCTTTAAATGCCACCTTGCAAGTCATCAATGCAAGTCAAGAGCTAGGACAAGTCAGATGAGCAGTACTAGAAAATTGTGCAGCTATAGGCTACCTTCTTTTAAAGCATAATCACAATTGTGAAAAATTTAAAGGACTCTGCTGTTTTAACTGATAGTTCACAGCTCATAGAACAAAAAGTAAAGCAACTAAATAGTGTAATGTCTAATGTAAAACAGAGGGAAAGATTCTTTAGTATTGACTTGTCTAAACTAATATATCCTGGCTGCCTAGTATACCTGGTCTTTGAGAGACATTTATTGTTTTTATCTTTGTCATTTTCTAGATATCATAGTTTGTTGTTGCATACAATGTGCCTCCTTATGTAAGTCTGCAATTAGGTGCATTCCTAGTCACCCCACCACCACCAGACAGTCCAGTGCTAAGAGTGCTAAGTTCTGATCTCATAGAAAGTAGATAGTTTAATACTAATGATGGAGAATGACAGGGGACTCAAGACTTGGAAACTTTTAGCTTAAGGAAAAAGTTCTAAGTCTAGCAAGTAAAGTGTATGTTAAAGCTTTTGTTTCAGAAACTACAGATGAGGCCCACCCTGGCTCCTGGGAAACAGCCGGCCTCCCGGGCACTCACAGAAGATTACTGCCTGGGGACATCTGGACCTTTGTGTTCCAGGGAGAGCAGATGACCACCCTCCCCTGGGAACAGCTAACTGCCCAGAACAGGGATGCTGCAGCTTCGCTCACCTAATCCTCTCTGAATTCCAAAGCCTCACTGCACCTGCGTATCCACCCACCCCCACCTTATAAAAGGTCTGGCCTGGAAAAAGAAGACCAGATGGTTTGTTAGGGTATGGACCCACCATCTTCTCAGATCGCCAGCCATCTGAATAAAACGCCCATAAAAGATTCAATCGCTGTCATTGCCTATTGGATTTGGTAGTGACAGGCAGCCTGAACACTGGTGTCTTTTCTGGTTATACTTTCACCTCTGTCCTTCCCTCGACGTCTCTCCTACATTCTTCCAAACTGCTGATAGAGAGCTCTGTGTGGCTGCTACACCTTGCTTTCCTTCTTCCTAAGCCACATGGTTAAGGGAGCCCCAAAACCATGGTCTTAGCTCCCAAAAATGCTTGGTTCCAACCTGCCTGGTTGCCATGCCTGGGTTTAAATCCTGGTGTGAATCTTCCTCTGCATCCCCATTTCTGACTCCTCCCACAATTGGTTATACCTGCCAGCATTCCTGTGTTTTTCCAGCTTTTCTGGGCTGCCATAGTAAGTCCAGGCAGGCATGGCCCCATGGTGTGCAGTGAACTGTCTTCAAGCTCTCACACAGGCGCTAACCAGTGACAGTTGCCTCCAAGTTACATCAAGGCTCAAAGTCACTCTCCTCTCCCTGGGTCAAAGCGTGGCCACAGCTAGTTAACATATCTCTAAAGCTAGCCAGCTGTTATAGATATGCTAAATAACTCTTTGCGGTTATTTGCAAACCTGTTGATATGCAAAATAACTCTCCCCTCACTGCTCCCTGTGTCTCATCCCAGAGTTCAGACTTGTGGGGTGAGGATATCCTATATTTTTAATATTTCCTGGACACCTTGAGTTCTGCACCCTGTTACAAATCCCTCTTTGGGGGGCCCTGGCTGCACCCTGTTACAGAAGGACACCCCCATCAGCCCACCATGAGGAGAGGCCATGCAGTTTTGGATTAAGAGTGAGAGCCTAGCCAAACATGGGTGATTGGGAAAAGCTAGAACACAGGCAGAAACCTGCCTAGCTGAGCTGCAGACTTCTGTTTTTCTAAGAGATGGTACCCCTGGCTGGTATACTCTAAGATGGACCTGATCTCACAAAGGGAGGCAGGACTGTGTGTGCGTATGGGCCTTCAGTTTTAAGGGACTTTGGGACTTAAAAATAATTCTGCCATTATTCTGAACCTGTATAACTTTTGAATAAATAGTTTATTTCCTTTTCATAAGACTATGGCACTGGGAGTCATGGGGTTTTTTGGTGGTAGGCAACAGAAACCAGTGGTTCTGTTATAGTCCCACCTGATGTGATCAAACACTCTCAGAAACTTCTTTAGACTTGTTACATGGTGTAAAAATGGCACTCTAATATACCGGGATTTGATCGATGATTTTGCTTGTTTGAGATTTATGGCAGGTAGTTCATTTCTCCAAGATTCATTAGTACTAGTTACATTTTGAAACACTGATTTACTAGTTGGTAAATAGTCACTGTCTTGAATCATCTCTAGTGTCCCTTTACTGCCAACCCTGCCTCACAATCTCCTTCCCTGGGATCACCGATACCTCCAACCATTATAAGGTTAACTCCCAGAAGAGCATATTCCCCCAGGACTCTGCTCCATTCTAATGGACTGGTGCTCATCACTCTCAGTTTTACTGATTGAGTGGGACTCAGCTCTCTCTACTCCCTTCTCACTGGGATCTGACTCGTCCTTACTGCTTCAGTAGCTCTCTGATAGCTCCAATGTAGTTCATGTATTTTTTCCAGTTTTTTTTTTTTTTTTTTTGGTGAGAAAGTTGGTGTGCAATAAGTTAGTCTGTCACTACTGGAAGCAGGAATCATCCATGGACCTTTCATGTGAGATAGATGGAGTTCCTGAGAGTTCAGTTACTTGTAGCCCAATGAATTTCTCACTGATAAGTTTGCTGTCACTAAGACCTTGTCCTATGCATGATCCATGCTCAGGTGGTCTGTGTAAGAATTTGGGCATGTGGGCTAAAGAGAAGGAAGCTGAGAAGGCTGCCTTGAATGGAGGAGAAAACCATAAATGTAGCAGAATCTTAGAAAAAGTAAGTTCTTCAGGGTAACCAGAGAAGGATAATTTGGATCTCTTCATTGTGAAAAAAAGCAAGAAATCTATAAAGTGTACTAACAGAATGAAAGGGTTATTAGAGAGAAAACTCAGGAAACTGCTGAGTGGTATTATTTCTAACCCAAATTAATAACTTGCTGGAAACCCAAGAGAATTTCCTTCTTAGCTTCACCATTAAGCACAAAGTTGAAACTTTTGGTACATGATTTATAACACCCAGAGCTCTGTAGCTTTCATTAAAAAGTACTAAATAATGCTGATACAGCCCAAGATGTCCCAGAGCCAGAGCTATCAGAGATAAAAGGCTTTTTCCAAGGTGAGACCCTAGGCAGCAGGAAAAAGCCCATGGGTATGAGCAGGTTAAAGGAGAAACGTAATTAAAACACACATGTACATGATACATGGGTAGTTGGTAGGTATAATCCATATTAATTTCATGACCTTGTGACAGATTATACTTTCTAAAGTTATTCCCATCAACATGTCCCTTCTTTCATGGTCTTCTTACAATGGGCATAGACTCCATTAAGAGGTGGGGCCTCCATTAGAGGGTGGTGCCTCTATTCCTTCCCTTTGCATCTGGGTGGGCCTGTGACTATGGTAGAAGTGATGCTGTGTGACTTCCAAGGATAGGTCATAAAGGGTAATACAACTTTCTCTGACTTTTTTCGGGCTCTTTACTTGGGAATCCCACCACCAACCACATGGGAAAGCCACTGTTGGTATTCTAACTATGCACTTCACTGATAGCCAGTAATGACCACCCATCATAAATATTATCATCAGTGGCCATGTGAGTAAATGAGGCTTTGGAATATTCCAGTCTCCCAACCTTTGAGATGCCCCAGTGGATGCTGCCAAAAATTTTCCAAAGTGCAGGTTCACAGGCAAAAGAAGTGTTGTTTTAAGCCACCAAGTTTAGGAGTGGTTTGTTAAGCAGTGATAGCTAAACCTCCTTCTCTATCTCTGAAGTTAATGTTTATGAAGAGTTACTCAGCTGTCATTCATGACAGAGAACGTACCTAAGAGACAGAGTCCCCCAAATGTCTTAGCTGGTCTATGTGAACACATGAAAACATCTCTGGTTGTTAACAGAGCCTCAACCTGGCATGAGGCCTTTCCTTGTGGAGATGCTGGCAAAAATAAGGAGTGCAGTTCTGGCCCCAACCTTTAGATGGTACTGGTTTTAGTTTCCCTGTTCATAGCTTTACTGAGAAAAAAATTAAAGAAAAGTTAAAGGCTGTTTGTTAGAGATCAGTTCTCCAAATCTGCTTTCTCCTCCTTCCTTTATTAACAAGTTCCTGAATTTAGTAGCACACAGACCATTCAGAATAAAGATTCCTGTTGCCAGTGCTTGTGAGGCCTCGTGCCACTCCTCTGTGGTCCATCTAATCTCCCTGCAGCTCTACAGACAGGTCCATGTTCCTTTGTCCTGCATCAGGTGTACAAGCTGTTGCTCTGCTCTTTCTTCTCTGAGGCTGAGTAAAGACAGGCAAAGGAATGACCCGGGCATGCAGGGGTAACTGCTCTGAGGATGGCACTTGGTCAATGGCGGGGTGGAAGCAGTAGGAAAAATACCACTACCTCCCTATCCTCAGATGGAGTAATTCTGAGCTGTGTTCTACAATGTCCCTCAGAGGGCCTTCGTGAGAATAAACTCCAGCTGCCCAGAGCAGTAAGCAGCTCATTAATGCTACTTTTACAGGCTTTTCTCTTTTCATTGCCCACTTTCCCTATTCATCCAAATTCTATGTTTTTGGCATTGCCTCCCAAATAAACTGCTTATGCTTAAGTCCTTATCTCAGGGTCTGCTTTCAAAGGAACCCAAACTAAGACAGTTACATTTCCCACCATCCCACAACAAAACTGTTCTGCCTGGCCTGCACACTTACTCTATAAATTTTGATTTCACTTTTGCTTCCCTTAGTGAGTAATGGTGTGATCTACTCTCTGAACTTACTTAGCATAGCAGTTAATACAGTAAACTGCACAGCTCTCATAGCCTGGGTTCTAGAGTTCAAATCCTGGCTTTACCACTTATCAGCTGTCTGACCTTGGAAAGAAGAAAGAAAAGATGATGATGATAATAGTATTCTTACTATGGGTATTAAATGAAGAAATATATGCAAAGTGGTGAGAAAATGCCTGATGGATAATTTTAAATCACAAAAATACAGTTTTATATATATTTTAATAAAATATCTACCCACTTAGCAATGAATAAAGAATGGGGTTGATTCCTACTCCTGACCGTGGGTACCCCAAAGTATGAAGAATTAGAGGGTCAAGGCAGGCACTCTGTATCTGGAACCAAATCGAGGGAGTGCTTGAACTGCAGGTGGGCTGATTGGGCCAAGAAGACAACTCAACTCACTGTTGTAAAGGGACTTCCTGAAGACCTAAACCTCACACAATTCCTGCAGAAATGGGCACAGGTAGAAGTCCCAAGGTTAGGGAGGAAGGAGAAAATGCTGATGCTGCCATGTGGCACCAAGTAACTTTTGAAATTTGTCAAACAATCAGGAGCCTCAGCAAAGTGGAGGGAATGTTGAAAGTGTTGCACACAAGGCTGCCAGCAATGAATCAAGACTTAGTAGCAAAATCTGATCTGTATCCATGTCCCAGCTTGGGCCACTCAGAAATTTTCATCTCACTGAGTGGCTCCTTTATAACAGGAGTTGGAAAAACAGTAACTATTAAAGTTAATGACTTCCTATTATTTTCATGGTGTGAAAACAACACAGATTAACTTTTAATGCTTTTGGTAAAGCTAGCTAACACTGCCTTGCCTCACTAAATCTCAAATTAACCTTATAAAATAAGCAATTTTATTATACCCACTTCATGGATGAGAGTATTAATAAAGGTTAAGTAACTTCATCACACAACTAAGATTTGATATCAGATAGTATCTCTACAAGGTCATGATTATAGCCACTATTCTACAATGAGGCAACTGTAGATCAAAATTTAATTTTAAAGACCTTTTCTTATATTTCCTAAACAACATGAAATTTGGAATTTAAAAAATTTGTACTGTATTCCTAAGAGACACTGATTGTCTTTTTGTTTTCTGCTCTATGCCATACTCATTTTTCTTCTCTTCTTTTTTAATTGAAATAAATTTCACATAACCTAACATATACTGTTTTTAAATGTACAATGTCAAGATTTTTAGTACACTCACAATGCTGTGCAACTATTATTACTATTTAATTCCAGAGCCTATCACCTCCAAAGAAACCCTGTACCTATTAAGCAGTAACTCCTCATTCAATCCTTCCCCTAGCCTTCTCCAAACACTAACCTACTTTATGTCTCCATGGATTTGTCTATTCTAGAAATTTTCTATGAATGGAATTATACCATATGTGGTTTTTCTTTGTTTGGCTTTTTCACTAAGCTTAATATTTTCATATAAAGTTCAAGATCAGCTTATCTATCTCTCCAAAAATGAAATCTGAGTTTTGAAATGAGGACAACTATAACTGAAAAACAGTAAGAAATACATTTAAAATAAAAAAATCTTAACAAAAAGAATTGAATTAAATCTGTTGATCAATTTTGGGAATATTGCCATTTTAAGAATTCTCTACCAATCCATGACCATGAGTTTTTTTCTATTTATGTAGGTCTTTAATTTTCTAAACAATATTTTGTAGCTTTTAATGTAGAGGTCTTGCAATTCCTTGGTTAAATTTATTTCTAAGCATTTTATTCTTTTTGATGTTATTGTAAATTGTTTTTTAAAATTTATTTTTTGCTCGTTCATTTAAAGTATATAGAAATATAATTGATTTTGTGTATTCATCTTGTATCCTGCAACTTTGTCAAACTCATTTTTAGCAATAATAGCTTTTTCATGGTTTTAAAAATGTGTTTTCTATATGTAAGATCATGTCTTCTGCAAAAAGAAACAGTTTTACTTCTTTTTTTCTAATCTGGATATGTCTTTTATTTATATTTATCTAGGATAACAAGAGTTATACCACAAAGTTCTGGAATAAAGATCTACTTTTTTTGTAAGTTGGTTCCCCAAGCAGAAAAGCAGGTGAGATATAAAACAGGTACTCTCTTCTTTATGATGACTTTGCCACAGATGTGAACAGTAAGAGGGAAAGGTGTTGCCCTATAAGGCTGCAGACAGATGTCAAATAGTTAGTAGATTGATTGGTGACATCCCTGAAAAGGTAACAGGAGAGGACAGAGAAAGAATGTCATAAGAGGTTTTGATAATAAAAAATTTATACTTCTAAAAGGAAAAGAAGAGATTAAATATATAGTTATTTTAAAAAAGATTTTATTTATTTACTTTTAGAGAGGGAGGAAGGGAGAGAGAAAGAGAGGGAGAGAAACATCAACGTGTGGTTGCCTCTCACATGGCCCCCACTCTGGCGACCTGGCCTGCAACTCAGGTATGTGCCCTAACTGGGAATCAAGCTGGTGACCCTTTGGTTCACAACCCATGCTCAATCCACTGGGCTACACCAGCCAGGACAAATGTATAGTTCTTTTTAAAATGCAATTTTCTTCTTTTATTATAATACTAAAAACTAGGTATAATTTATTTGACTATTTGAGATTAGAAAGACAACCATGCATAAAGAATGGTAGTGAATAAACTTATAGAATCTCCAAGATTTTTTCCAACAAATATTTAGTCAACAAATATTGATTGAATGCCTACTGTGTGTGCCAAGCACTCTTCTAGGACCTGAGAAAATAATGATTAAGAAAATGAAGCACAAGCTGTTAAAAGAAAAATTATTAAAGGTAAAATTATGACTCATGAAGAAATATAAAATAAAAATGGATCCGAGATTTTATTCAATTCATTAATTAATAGGAAAACCAATAAAATACTACAACTATTTCAAAGGAGATCCCAAGAACCAAATATATATAGATAGTAAGTGGTGCTGAAATGAATTTCCAGATGGGCACAAAATTGATTTAGTCAGGCAATAACTAATTAAATTCTATAGAATGTAACTCGTTTGCATTTGTATGGCCAAGAATCATTTGCTCATTATCAATTTTCTACAAAGTACAGTTATAAACTAGCTCAAAGTCAATGAAAGGAAGAGAAAAACCATAAGCAGTTTCCAAAAGGACACACTAGAATATTTTTACCTCTATTTCAAAGTTGTTTTTACAATTTTCTCAAGTAACAGACAAGAAATATTTGTTCAATGAATTGAGATTATCCAGCAACAAAGGAGGACCATATTTTAAGAAAAAAAAAAGTGATCAACTGTGTTAAAACCTACTGTGAGTGTTAATGGCGAACAGCACTAGATATTCGGTTTTGTTCTTGAGTTTGGCTAAGAAGGAATTCAGAGTTAAGACTCAAATACAAGCAAAAGTTTATTTAGAAAGCCACAGAGGTAGAAAAAGTGAGTGAGCTTGGTCACTGAGCCAGCTAAGTGTGGACTCAAGAGACAAGTTACAAAGCAAAATGAAGGGCCCTTGGAGCTTAAGAAAAAGAAAGCAATGGTACACGACTTGAGGGGAAAAAAGGGAAAGCAAAATGCCAGCATGCTCTAGAGAGAGACAGTACACTTAAGGAAAGAAGATGATGGAGAAAGGCATGGGCATGATAGGGAGAGAGAGAAAGAGGGAGAGGGAGTGAGGAAGAGAGAGAACCCACTGGGTCCTTTGTTTTTCCTCTTGCTAAGTTTCCTTTAAAATCATTATTTTCCCAACCGGTTTAATATCTGATTCATTTAGTTCTAAATACATTTCACTCTTCTGGGAAAAGTATATGTGGGCATCATTGATTTTAAGAAAATCTCACCCTATCAGGTGAATTGGGGCAGATTTGATTAGGAAAAGTATATATTGCCCCATAATATCCCCTAGTTGAAAAGGAATAGGTTCTGATTTAAAAATAAACATTGGTTGATTAGCTATCCCTACTGCAAGATGTACTCTGGTACAGAATCTTTACTCTGAGGGAGAAGGCAACTTAAAGTAGCCCCAGTATCTACAAGGGCTTCAGTAATTTCCTCTTTTATGGTGATTTCAATTTTTCCTAAACTGTTAGTATGGAGAAAGGGAAACACCCTCTTATAGTCTTCCAAGCAACCCTATGCTTGCTTTAGTTTCTTCTCTCTTTCTAAATCTCATTTCAGTTTTCTATGACTCCTCTTAAGGTGTCTTGGCTTTCTACAATAAAAACTCCTCTACAGGAGTTTCCCAGCAGACACTAATTAATAATTTTGTTGTTTTGTTCATGGAAACCGGTAGGTGTATTAATTGGAATAGGTAAGAATAGCCAGGATGATATGTTCAAACACTTAAATTTCTTTGTGAATCCATCAGGGTTCTGGAGAAAGTTGAGAAAGTCTTTAGATAGATTCCCTAATTCTGTACTAGTCCAAGGAATGTATGCAGTTGCTGCTTCCCCTTCTACCTGAGACCAGCTTTTCTCTAAAGGAAGCAACCAGAATGTTTTTCTAGTCTATTCTGGTCTGGTTGTCCATCCTGAGTGTCCCCTATGTCACTAGGGAACTGCAGTGGAGGAGGTGAGAAGAGAAAGAGAAGAAGGAGTAAAAGGGGGTTAAGTCTGGACAATGAAGGAAAGGGCACAGCAGAAATGTCGGAGAAGAGGAAAGGGTAGATTGTTGGCACTGAGCAGCTTCAGAAGCCTTCCTTAGTTAAGAGGCAGGCGCTAAAAGTTCTTGTTAATTTCTTGTAGAAAAAAACAATTTATGTGTCCTCCCCATAGGAGCTTTTAATTTCCAATCAAAATAAGCTTGCCATTCAGTTTAATTTTAGAGCCAGCTTTTTCTGATTTTGTATTCAAAAAAACAATGTAGGTGTCAAAGAGCTCCATTTGAGCATCTTAAGTTGATATGACTTCTAGTTGAATCTTCCCACTTCTATAAGTACTTGTAAGTTAAGGCTTCCTATTTATTGCATATCTGCAGGAGTGTTAATGGGGGAATGGGGTCTGAGAGTTTGGGGCCTTGGAGGCACAATTTCCATGTTAATTTTAGTTTTATTCTGAGATCTGTAGAGTCTAAAAAAATTCTAGGGATATTGTGTAGTGGGTTGGAGTGCGCTGCTTATGAGTTGGATTCCAAGGGGCTGTCACCTCCCGAAACATCTCAGACCTCTTTTGTGTCTCAGTTTCTCTCTCTCCAGATGTGTAATATAACCATGAGTACCCAGAGCTAGGTTACCAGCCTTTATGTGTTCATCCCTTGATGAATAAATTTTTAAATTATGGTTATGTTGAAATTCCTTATGGAGCTCAGGCTTGACATGAAGAATATCTTCTGACATCTCCACAGAGAGTCTTAGTCATCTAAGAATACCTGAAATTAGAGCTGGATTAAAGAGATGTCTTTTATCTTCAGAGCCAAATGAATTCAGGCTTTCACTTATACAGTAAAATGTTTGTTCAGACTCTCAGAAAGCAATTGCAATTGAACAGCCAAAGTTAAAAAACCAGCCATCCATTTTTTTCTCCTGTCTGAGTTATCTCAACTCTTATTCATAATCTCAACTCTTAACCTTTAGTTCCACCTAGAGGACTTAAAAAAATAGCTCAAATAAAGTCAAAGCCTCTAACCTTAAAACAGGGAGTTCTGAAATTCCAGGAAAAACTCACACTGTTGTGGAAAACCGAACTCTTACACGATCTGGGGTGACGGAGTAAGCCTTTATTACGAGTGGGCCCAGAGGAGACAGCTTCCAACTTCTGGGTGCTGAGGAGGGGTCAGGTGGGTGGTTAAATACCTTTGTAACAAAGTGGGGATGGGAGGGGTCTCATGGTACAAGAAGGAGATACATAAATGTGAAAGCCAAAGACACAGAGGAGGAGGAAGGAAATGGTCCAGGGCCCAGTACAAAGAAACAGCAGGGGATCATCCAGGGCCTGGGGCAGAGAGTCAACTAACTAGTCCTTAGGTGGTTGTCTGAAACCTGGGGGCCAGCGGGAGCTATCAGTGGCTGGAACAGAGTGCTAGCTTCAACTTCTATCTACATTCTAAATTCCTATTACAACACAAGTTTACCCAATGCAAAGTGAGAAGCTGGTGGGTCACAGAGTCCCTGTGGGTCATGTCCCTAACAAGGGTCATGTCTGCAAGGTGGTCCTGGGTGTGCTTCTCTGGAATCCTGCTATACTAGGCCAAGTAACTTTCAACAGAGAAGGGCAACAAGACAACACAAGTCACGGCACCTGAATGTTAACAGTGAACTAGACCAGAAGTTAGACTTCGATCTTTGAGTATGACTAAGAAAGAATTCATATTCAAGACTCAAATGCAAGTGAAAGTTTATTTAGAAAGTCACAGAGATAAAAGAAGTGAGTCATAGAAAGTTGAGTTAACTCAGCTGTGTGGACTCAGAAAACAAGTTACAGAAGCAAAAGAGGGGCCCTTGGAGCTTAGGAGAAAGAAAGCAATGGTACACACCTTGAGGGAAGGAAATGGGAAGGAAAAGCACGGATTGTGTGTGTGCGTGTGAGAGAGAGAGACAGAGAGAGACAGAGAGAGAGACAGAGAGAGGGAGAGAGCAAGTTGGGTACTTTGTTTTAAGGGCTTTTATCTGGTTTCCAAAGTCGGGGATTTTAGGGGAGGTTTCAGGAGAGGATCTCAATACATATGGAATGTCCTTTCAGGGTTGTGGTTCCTCCTGATTGGTCAGCACTAAGGCAGGGGGTCATTAGTCATTGCAGATAGTTTTGGTATCAGTCACAGCCCACTTTACCTGTTTTTTTTTTTTTTCCTGCTTTTCTGGGCCTGGAACTAAAACACAACTGAGGTTTGTTATCTCTGGTTTGACCAAAACTCTGTCTCTGTTGTCAACAGACCTGAGGCTTTGTTCCTAAGATTAATTCAGGCCAAAGTCTCATTGTCCTGAGGGCTTCATGCTTCAGGGAGTGGTCGTGCAGGGTTTGTCTGGGAGTTGTATGAGACGATTCTCTTTCTCTAAGGAGGTCTAAACTGTATGACCAGTATGATATGCTAGGGAAGGAACGTTCATCTTGAAGGCAAGGTCCCACCCTATGATACTTGTTTTCCTAGTTGCTAGGCACCCAGTTGTCCTGGTGACCTCAGTACTTGGCCTATTGTTCTAATTTGCTCAGGTCTGTCTAACTGCCTGCTATATCATAAGGACAATGAATTTCGAGAATTGACCATTGTATTCAGTAATATGGAACTGAGTTTCGTTACGTGGAAGCATGAGTGGAAATCTGGGGATAAAAACCCAATTACGGTGGATTCAAGGGCAAATGAAAACTGAGAAAGTGGAAAGATTTAGGCCATTCTTTGGAATAATGATTACTACGAATGGGAGCAAAAGAATGGAGCTTTACCTGGAGGAAAATATGAGGTCTAGAAAGGATATTTTCAAAGGTAAAAGATAGTCCAGCACTTAGTATGCTAAGGTAACCCAGAAAGAAAACAAAAGAGAGAATAATGTGAGAGGAAAGCTCATGAGTAGGTGAGAAGGAAGGAGACTGCTATGCAAGTTAAGAATTGCCTGAGGTCAAAGAATGGACAGTTTATCTGACAGATATCCGAATGTTGACTGGAAGTTTTCTTCTTATCTCTAAATTATAAACAACAACAGTAACCATAATCTGAGTATTATTTAACAAGAGCCAGCAACACACTCCATGGAACCATTTTCAGATGTGACTAAACCTGGTTTATGTGGTGGCCATCATCCCACCCTTACCTTGGGCCTATGCTGTTCAACATGGTAACTACCTGACACATACAGCTACTTAAATGTAAATGAACTAAAATTAAACACAATTTTAAAAAGTGAGCTTCTCAGCTGCACTAACTACATGCGAGAGTTCAATAGCCACAGTAATTCCACTGGCCAGTGCAGAGTAGAATTATTTACTACACTGCACAAAGTTCTGTTGGACAGCCTTGGTCTAGAAGAATAGGTGGAGAAACATTGGCTAGAGTAGGGGTGCTTAGCCCATGTGAAGAATGCTATTACATTTGTACACTCTGTTGCCTCATCAGTTTTCCCCTTGATTGTATGTTTGCCTGTGCTTCAAATTTGTTGCTCTTTCCTGGGCTGATCAGAGCAGGAAAAACAGAAGTGGATAGAGATGGCGGGTAGAGGACAAGAAGGTAGCACAGTGTTTCAGAGGCCTCGTCCAGCCACCCCCCAATGTGTATTAGTGAAAACTTAATAGACATGCTGGTATTTGCTGATTCACCTTTGGCTTTCAAAAATTCTTGGATATGTTCTAACTATACAATTAAACACATAAACACATTTTCTTAAAAGGTACATTTTAAAGTTTTGCCTTAATCTTCATTATCATTCATCTTAGGCAAAAAAAAGTAATTTGGACATCATTTTGAACATTAGAGATGAAAGATATAAAGAAGAATAGATTCTTTTGGAAAAGAGATACCTTTGCAGCCATCACCTATTTTATCTCTAGCTGCTAAAGGTACGTACTAAATCCTCTGCCACGCTGTGCTTGGGTGCTCCTAGGCACTTGCCTAATATTTTCCCAACATGTGACAGAAGATCTTTAAGTAAAGCAACAGTATTTATGCATTGTTTTAAGTTTTATTACACATGTAGATTTTTAAAAAACTCATTACTTGTTAAATGTTATATTAAGATCTTATTTTATGTTTTTTAGCACATTCGATATGACTTTAGCAATATTTAATATTTTCATTATTGGATCCCTTTTGTACTATCATAAAATGGATCTCTTGGCTCTCTAAATAATTTTGTTCTCTAACATTATTTCTTCTGAGACACTTGGCTGTTGCAATTCATATTTTATTAGTTTATTATAATGTTTTTGCTACAGTTATTGCTGTAGACTGTGTTAACTGAGATGCTCATGTGATAGGCACTTCAGTCAGCTAAATAGTGAGGTATTATTTGAAAAGTCTTTCAAAATACAAATATTTATTAAACAAATTTAGAATATATTAACCGAGTACCTACTACATGCTAGACACTGTTTAGGCTCCAGGGATACAGAAGCAAAAACAAGAGAGCCCCTGCCCTCATGGAGCCTCCATTCTTTAAGATTTTTTCTCAGTTGTAGACTTCCGGCTAAGATGGAGGCATAGATGGAAACACTGTGGCTTCTTGCACAACCAAAATTAAAGAAAACAAATATTTATAAACAATAACTCAACCAAAACAGAAAATTGAACTGCGGAAGACCGACAACCATTCAACCAGACTGGTAAGAGGGGCAGAGTCTGTAGTCAGTGGAGAGGGAACATGGCAGGAAAAGGCAGTGGCTGGCAGACCGGGAGTGCAGGCGGTGCCGGCGCCCTGCTCACAGACCCCAGATGTGGGGAGGAAACAGGCAGGGCAGTTGGCCGTTTGTGGTCACACCATTTCGCGCACAGATAAACTATTTAAGAACTGGCAGTGAGATGGACTGTGCAGCCCAGGGCCCCAGTGACAGGAAATAAAGCCTAAAAACACTGATTGAAAAGGTGCTGGGAGAGACTCCCAGCCTCACACGTTGAGGAGACCTGCAGGGTCCCAGAGCATGCATAGGCCCGCCCACCTAGGAACCAGTGCCAGGGGGGCCAAGTTTGCTTGTGGAAAGCAGCAGAAGGGACACAAGTCTGAGAGAGCATGGAACAGGTGCCATTGTTCCCTCTCAGACCCCTCCTCCACGGACAGCGTCACAACCCTGCGACTAGGTTGCCCCACCCTGGTAAACACCTAAGGCTCTGCCACCCACATGGAACAGGCGCCACCTGACCAAAAATGACTCAAACAGAACAGCTCAAAGCCCCAGAGCCAATACTTTTAAGCAACCAAGAGATAGCCAACCTATCAGATGCATAGTTCAAAACACTGGTGATCAGGATGCTCACAGAACTGGTTGATTTTGGTCGAAAATTAGATGAAAAAATGAAGGCTACACTAAGTGAAATGAAGGAAAATGCACAGGGAACCAATAGTGATAGGAAAAATAACTGGGACTCAAATCAATGGAGTGGACCAGAAGGAAGAAAGAAACATCCCATCAGAAAAGAATGAAGAAATAAGAATTCAAAACATGAGGAGAGGCTTAGGAACCTCCAGGACATTTTCAAATGTTCCAACATCTGAATTATGGGGGTACCAGAAGGGGAAGAGGAAGAGCAACAAGTGGAAAACGTATTTGAACAAATAGTAAAGGAGAACTTCCTTAATCTGGCAAAGGAAATAGATTTCCAGGTGGTCCAGGAATCTCAGGGAGTCCCAAAGAAGTTGGACCCAAGGAGGAACACACCAAGGCACATCATAATTACATTATCCAAGGTTAAAATGAAGGAAAGAATTCTAGAAGCAGCAAGAAATAAGGAGACAGTTACCTACAAAGGAGTTCCCATCAGATCATCAGCTGATTTCTCAAAAGAGACCTTACAGGCAAGAAAGGTCTGGAAAGAAGTATTCCAAGTCATGAAAGGCAAGGACCTACATCCAAGATTGCTCTATCCAGCAAAGCTTTTATTTTGAATGGAAGGGCAGATAATGCGCTTTTCAGATAAGGTCAAGTTCAAGGAGTTCATCATCACCAAGCCCTTATTATATGAAATGTTAAAGGGACTTATCTAAGAAAAAGAAGATAAAAAGTATGAACAGTGAAAAGACAGCAAACTCACAATTATTAACAACCACACCTAAAACAATAGCAGACTAAGTAGACACAGAAAATAGGAGCAAAGCCACAGAAATGGAGATCACCTGGAAGGTTAGCAACAGGGGAGTGGGAGGTGGCAGGGGAGGAGATAGAATAAGTAGCATAGATGGTGGAGTGAAAATAGACAGGGAGAGGGCAAGAGTAGTGAGAGAAATGTAGAAGCTAAAGAACTTATGACACATGGACATGAACTAAATGAGGGGAGTGTGGGTGGGAGGGGGTGTGCAGGGTGGAGGGGAATGAAGGGGGGAAATGGGACAACTGTAATGGCATAATCAATAAAATATATTTAAAAAAATGACAACAGCCAACACACACACACAAAGATTTTTTCTCAGTTGTAGTTGACACACAATATTTTATTAGTTTTGGGTGTATAACATAGCGATTAGAGATTTATATAACTTATAAAGTGATCACCCCAATAAGTCTAGTACCCATCTGGCACCATACATGGTTATTATAATATTATTGACTATATTTCCCATGCAAGGATAGGAGGAGAAAGTTGGTAGGGGTCTGGATGAAGCAAGATTAGTCAGGTAATTAAATAAGAATTCATCATTTTCTCAATTTCTGTGTATCTTTACAACATTTTAAAAGTTTTTTTTAATTAAAATTTTTTATTACATATTCATTTAATATTATTTCGTATTAGTTTCCGGTGTACAACACAGTAGTTATTTACAAAGTATTTCCCCTGGTATTTCCAGGACCCACCTGGCACCATACCTAGTTATTACAATATTACTGATGATATTCCCTGTTCTGTAATGTACATCCCTATGACTATTTTGTAACTACAAATTGTAATTCTCAATACCTTCACCATTTTTACCCACTCCCTAAATCTTCCTCACCTCTGGCAACCAAAAGTCTGTTCTCTGTATCTGTGAGTCTGTTTCTTTCCAAATTTTCATGAAACAAAACATTTTTATAAAGCATCAGAGAGAAAAAAGACCTCATAAATCAAGTCTCTCCTGCTCAAAACTTTTAATTGCTTTTTTTTCTTTTTGACTTAATCTTTACTGTATTTTTCCAATTACCATTTAGTACCCTTATACCCCCTCCCCCCAGCAATTACCACACTGTTCATGTCCACAAATCCTTTTTCCTTTTTGCTCAATCTGTCCTCCCTAAGTGCCCTCAACCAGTAACCATCATCCCCTTCCATCTTTGATTCTGCCTCTGTTTTGCTTGCTCAGTTTGCTTATTAGATTCCACATAGGAGTGAAATCATATGGTACGTGTTTCTCTCTGACTGACTTATTTCAGCTAGCATAATGTTCTCCATGTCCATCCATCCTATCACAAAGGGTAAAATTATTCTTCTTTTTTACAACTAAGTAGTATTCCATTGTATAAATTCCATTGTATTCCATTGTATACATTTGATGGACACTTGGACTGCTTACATATCTTGGTGATTGTAAAAAATACTGCAAAGAACATAGGAGTGCTTATGTTCTGTTGAATTAGTGTTTTGGGTTCCTTAAACTATATTTTGAGAAGTGCAATCACTGGGTCAAAATGTAGATCCATTTTGAATTTTTTGAGGTATCTCCATACTGCTTTCTACAGTGACTGTACCAATCTACATTCCCATCAACAGTGCAAAAGAGTTCCTTTTTCTCCATATCCTTGCCAGCACTTGTTAATTGATTTATTGATGAGGGGCATACTGACAGGTGTGAGATGTTATTTCATTGTAGTTTAATTTGCATTTCTCTGATGATTAGTGACATTGAGCATCTTTTCATATGTCTATTGGGCATCTCTATGTTCTCTTCAGAAAAGTGTTTATTCAGATCCTTTGCCCATTTTTTAAATGGGTTCTTTGTTTTTTTTTTTTTTTTTTTTGGTGTTGAGTTTTGTAAGTACTTTGTAAATTTTGGATATTAACCCCTTAGTGTAATTGGTGAATTTGTTCTGCCATTCTGTGGGTTGCCTTTTTTTTGTTGTTGATTTCTTTGCTGTGCAATATCTTTTTAATTTGATGTAGTTCTATTTGTTTGTTTTTTCTTTTGTTTTCATTCTCTGGGGAGAGATATTTGATAAAATATTGCTATGAACAATGTCTGAGATTTTCCTGACTGTTTTTTCTTCTAGGATTTTTATAGTTTTAGGACTAATATTCAAGTCTTTGATCCCTTTTGAATTTATTCTTATATGTGGTGTAAGAAAGGGGTGTGGTTTCATTTTTCTGCACATATCTGTCCAATTTTCCCAATACCATTTACTGAATAAACTATCTTTAGCCCATTGTATATGCTTGCTTCCTTTGTCAGATATTAATTGACTATAAAGTTGTGGGTATATTTCTGGGCTCTCTATTCTGTTCCATTGATCTATGTGTCTGTTTTTATGCCAGTACCATGCTGTTTTGATCACCATGGTCTTGTAATATAGTTAAATATCAGGTGGCATGATTCCTTCAACTTTGTTTTTCTTTTTCAGGATTGCTGTTGTCATTGGGTCCTTTTGAGGTTCCATATAAAATTTTCAAATTTTTTTTTATTTCTGTGAAATATGTCATTGGAATTTTTTCTTTTTGTTATTGTTGTGTAATTATAGTTGTCTCCATTTTCCCCCAAATATTCTCCTCCGACCTACACACCTCACCTCCCACATTCAGTCTTCACCCCCATGCCCAGTTGTCTTTGTCCATGGATTCTTCATATGTGTTCCTTGATAAAATATGTGTTTCCCCTTCATTAAATTATATCTCTCCTGCTTTCCCTCTGGTCACAATCAGTTTGTTCTTTATTTCCATATCTCTGGTTCTATTTTGCTTGCTTGTTTGCTTTGCTGATTAGGTTCCACTTATAGGTGAGAACATGGTATTTGTCTTTCACTGCCTGGCTTATTTCATTTAGCATAATGCTCTCCATTTCCATCCATACTGTCACGAAGGGTTGAAATTCCTTCTTCCTTAATGCTGCATAATATTCCATTGTGTAAATTACCATGATGTTTTGATCCACTCATTTACTGATGGGCACTTAGGCTGTTTTCAGCACTTGGCTATTGTAAAGTGTGCTGCTATGAACACTGGGGTGCATAGGTTTCTTGGATTAGTGTTTCAGGATTCTTAGGGTATAATCCCAGCCCTGGAATCACTGGATCAAAAGACAGTTCCATTTTTAGTTTTTCTAGGAGATTCCATACTATTTTCCACTGTGGCTGCACCAGTCTACATCCCCACCAACAGTGCACTAGAGTTCTCTTTTCTCCACAGCCTCACCAGAAGTCATTATTTATTGATTTGTTTATGATGGCCACTCTGATTGGTGTGAAGTGGTATCTCATTGCGGTTTTAGTTTGAACCTCTTTGATGGCTATTGATGCTGAGTGTTCTTTCATATGTCTCTGGGCCCTCTGTATGTCCTCCAGTTTTTGTGTTTGTTCAGGTCCTTTGCCCATTTTTTAATTGGGTTGTTTGTCTTCCTGGAGTTGTGTCATGTGAGTTCTTTCTACATTTTGGAGATCAAACCCTTGTCTGAGGTATCATCTGCAAATATGTTTTCCCATGTAGTTGGTTCCCTTTTCATTTTGATTATGTATTTGTTAGCAATGCAGAAGCTTTTTATTTTGATGAGGTCCCATTTGTTTATTCTTTCCTTTATGTCCCTTTCTCTAGGGGACGTATTTGTGAAAATATTGCTGTGTGGAATCCCTGAGATTTTCCTGCCTATGTTCTCCTCTAGGACTTTTATGGTATTGTGACTTATATTTAAGTTTTTTTTATCCATCTTGAGTTTATTTTTGTGTGTTGTGTAAGGTGGTGGTTGAGTTTTAGTTTTTGCATGTAGTTGTCCAGATTTCCCAACATCGTTTGTTGAAGAGACTGTTTTTACTCCATTTTATGCTCCTGACCCCTTTGTTGAATAGTAATTGGCCATAGAGACTTGGGTTTATTTCTAGACTTTCTTCTGTTCCATTGATCTATGTGTCTGTTCTTATGCCAGTATCAGGCTGTTTTGATTACATTGGCCTTGTAGTATAGTTTTATATTAGGTATTTTGATCCCTTCAACTTTGTTCCTCTTTCACTATATTGCTGAGGCTATTTGGGGCTGTTTATGGTTCCATATAAATTTTTGAAATGTTTGTTCTGTATCTGTGAAATATATCATTGGCATTTTAATAGGGATTGTGTTGAATCTATAAATTGCTTAGGGTAGTATGGACATTTTGATGATGTTAATTCTTCCAATCCATGAACACAGTATATGTTTCCATTTGTTTGTATCTTCCTTGATTTCATTCTTCAGTGTTGTGTAGTTTTCTGAGTACAGGTCTTTTCACTCCTTGGTTAGGTTTATTCCTAGGTACTTTATTTTTTTTTTTATTGCTATAGCAAATGGGATTTTTTTCCTGATTTCTCTTTCTGATATTTCATTGTTGGTATACAAAAATGCTTTTAATTTCTGAATATTGACTTTGTATCACATTGTTTTTGCCAAATTCACTTATTAAGTTTAATAGTTTTTTGGTGGAGTCTATAGCATTTTCTATGTACACTATCTGTAAACAATGATAGTTTTACTTTGTCTTTCCAATTTGATTCCTTTTATTTCTTTTTCTTGTCTGTTTGCTGTGGCTAGTATTTCCAATACTATGTTGAATAGAAGTGGTAAAAGTGGACATTGTTGTCTTGTTCCTGATCTTAGTGGAAAAGATTTGTATTTGCCCATTGAGTATGATGTTGCTGTAGGTTTCTTGTATATGGCCTTTATTATGTTGAGTTGTTCTTCCTCTACTGCCACTTTGCTGAGTGCTTGTTTTTTAATCATAAATGGGTGCTGTTCCTTATCAAATGCTTTTTCCACATCTATTGATATGATCATATGATTTTTTGTCTTTCATTTTTTATGTGATGTATTATGTTTATTGATTTGTGAATACTGTACCAACCTTGAATCCCTGGGGTGAGTTGCACTTGATCATGGTGTATGATCTTTTTAATGTATTGGTGGACGTGGTATGGAAAGATTTTGTTGTGGATTTTAGCATCTATGTTCATCAGTGATATTGGTCTATACTTTTCTTTCTTTGTTATGTCTTTAACTGGTTTTGGGATTAGGATGATGCTGGCCTCATAAAAAGAGTTTGGGAGTCTTCCCTTTTTTTGGACTTTTTGGAATAATATGAGAAGAATAGGGGTTAGCTCTTTCTTAAATATTTTGTAAAATTCTCCTGTGAAACCATCCTTCCTGAGCTTTTGTGTGCTGGGAGTTTTCTGATCAGTGCTTAAATTTCACTGGCTGGTATTGGTCTGTACAGGCTTTCTGCCACTTCTTGAGTCAGTTTAGGAAAATTATATGTTTCTAGAAATTTCTTCATTTCACACAAGTTTTCAAATTTCTTGGCATGTATTTGTTCATACTAATTTCTTACAATCTTTTGTATTTCTGTGGTGTCAGTTGTAATCTCTCCCCTTTCCTTTTTGCTTTTATTTATTTGGGGTTTCTCTCCTTCTTGATGAGTCTGGTTAAAGGCTTGTTGATTTTGTTTACCTTTCCAAGGAACCAAATCCTGGATTTATTTTGATCTTTTAAATTGTTCTTTCAGTCTCTGTGCCATTTAATTCTGCTCTGATCTTGGTCATTTCCTTCCTTCAGCTCACTCCAGGCTTTGTTTGTTGTTGTTCCTCCAGTTCTTGTAGGTGTAGTGTTAGGTTGTTTATTTGAAATGTTTACACCTTTTTTTAGATAGGGATGTATTGCTGTAAAATTGCCTCTCAGTACTGCCTTCACTGTGTCTCATAGGTTTTGGATTGTTGTGTGTTCATTCTCTTTTGTTTCTAGAAACTTTTTGACTTCTTTCTTGATCTAATTATTCGCCCATTCTTTGTTTAATAGCAAGCTATTCAGTCTCCATGAGTTTGAATGTTTTTGAGTTTTTTCCTTGAGGTTGGTTTCTAGTTTCAGGCCCTTGTAGTCTGAGAAAATATTTGATAAGATTTCAATTTTCTTGAATTTGTTGAGGCTGGTTTGTGTCCTACAATGTGGCCTATCTTTGAAAATGTTCCATGTGCATTTGAAGAGAAAGTGTATTTTCCTTGGCTGGTGTGGCTCAGTGGATTGAGTGCTGGCCTGCAAACCAGAGGGTCACCAGTTCCATTTCCAGTCATAGATGTGCCTGGGTTGCAGGCCAGGTCCCCTGTATGAGGCTCATGAGAGGCAATAACACATTGATGTTTCTCTCCCTCTCTTTCTCCCCTTTTCTCTCTAAAAATATATATAAATAAAATCTTAAAAAAAGGAATGTGTATTTTGATTCTTGGGGATGAAAGGTTCTATATATATCAGTCTAGTCCATTTGATCTAGGGCATTGTTCAACCCGCAATATCCTTTTTGATATTTTGTTTGGAATATCTATCCATTTTTGACAGTGGGGTGTTGAAATCTCCTACTATGAGTATGTTGCTGTCTATCTCTTTCTTGAGGTCATCCAAGATTTTGCTTATATATTTGGGTGCTCCTATATTTGGTGCATATATGTTTACCATGCTTATGTCTTCTTGATGGATTCTTCAATTGAGTATTATGAAGTTGTCTTTCTGTATCTCTTTATATGGCCTTTTTTGAAGTCTATTTTGTCTGCTATAAGTATTGATACCCCAGCTTTTTTTTTCCTGTCCATTTGCTTAGAATTCTATTTTCCTCCCCTTCACTTTCAGTCTGTGTTGTTCTTTTGTTTTGATGTGGGTCTCTTGTAGGGAGCAAATGTGTGAGTTATGTTTTCTTATCCATTCAGCTACCTTATATCGTTTGACTAGAGCATTTAAACCATTTACATTTAAGGCTATTATTGATAGATACTTATTCATTGCCAGTTTTCCCCTTTGTACCTGTGTTCCTCTCTGTCTCACTCTTTTCCTTCATCTTCTTAAACCAGTCCCATTAGCATGTTTTGGCAATGCTGGTCTGGTGGAGTTGTTTTCTTTTAACACTCTTTTGTCTGGAAAACTCCTTATTTCACGTTCCATTTTAATTGAGAGCCTTTCTGGGTAAATTAGTTTTGATTCCAGGCCTTTGCTTTTCATTACTTGGAATATTTCTTGCCATTCCCTTCTGACTTGTAGTGTTTTTGTTGATAAATCAGCTGCTAGCCTTATCAGAGCTCCATTGTATGTTACTTCCTATATCTCCCTTGCTGCCTTTAAGATTCTCTCTTTGTCTCTTAAATTTGGTATTTTAATTATGATGTATCTTGGAGTGGGCCTCTTTGGGTTCATCTTGTTTGGGACCCTTTGTGCTTCCTGAACTTGTGTGGTGTTTTCTCTCTCCAGGTTCAGAAAGTTTTGTCATTATTTTTTTCTAACAGGGTTTATATCCCTTGTTCCTTTTCTCCTCCTTTTGGTATTCCTATGATTTGAATGTTTTGTGTTTCATGTTATCCTGCAGTTCCCTTAAGCTGTTTTCCCATGCTACCCACAAACAAATTGGGCCCTTCTGGTACTGATCCCTGGGTAGGTGGGCTTGTGTATGTTCTAGGACCCTGTGGGTCTCTCCAATGAACTCTCCTGTGAGACTGGGAGTTTTTCCTGCTGCTGCCTCAATCCCCACAGGTGTTTTCAGTCAGAGGTTTTGATGCTTTATTTCCCCACACTGGAACCCCAGGTTTCAGCGTCTGTCTCACTCCCCAGTTGTTCCTCTCAGTTTATCTGCATGCAAATGTGAGACTGTCCTGTCTGCCAGCTGCCACCTTGCTGGGAGTCCTCTCCACCCAGCTACCTTTCTCTGCCCCTCCTACAAGTCTGGATGAATGTTTCTTCTTTAACTCCTTGGTTGTTGGACTTCCATGCAGTTCAATTTTCTGCCAGTTTGGGCTGTTTTTTGTTTTTAAATTTGTTGTTGTCCTTCTTTTGGTTGTGCACGGAGGCATAATGTGTCTACTTATGCCCCCATCTTGGCCAGAAGTCCATCACTGGAATCTTGATAGGAATTGTGTTGAATCTATAGATTGCTTTGGGTAGTACAGACATTTTAATGATGTTAATTCTTCCTGCCCATGAACACTGTATATGTGTCCCTTTTATTTCTTCTTATCTGATTGCTGTGGCTAGGACTTCCAGTACTATGTTGAGTAAGAGAGGTGAAAGAGAACATCCCTGTCTAGTTCCTGATCTTAAGGGGAACACTTAGAGTTTGTGCCCATTCAGTATGATGCAGGCACTTGGTTTGTCATATATGTACTTTTTTAATGTTTAGGTATGTTCCCTCTATTCCTATTTTGCTAAGAGTTTTTATAATAAATGGGTGCTAGATTTTACCAAATGCTTTTTTCATCTATTAATATGTCACGTGGTTTTTATCCTTTATTTTGTTTATGTGATGAATCACAATTATTGACTTGTGAATGTTCTATTAACCTTGCATTCCCAGAATAAATCCCACTTGATCATGGTGTATGATCTTTTTGATGCCTTACTGTTGGTTTGCTAATATTTTTCTGAGTATCTTAACATCTATGTTTATCAGGGTATTGACCTATAATTTTATTTCTTTGTATTGTCTTTATCTGGTTTAAAATGAGGCTAATACCAGCCTCATAAGATGAGTTTGGGAGATTTCCCTTCTCTTGAATTTTAGGAAATATATTGAGAAGAAGAGGTGTTATTCTCAGAATGTTTAGTAAAATTCACCTGTGAAACCATCTGGCCCAGGGCTTTTGTTCGTTGGGAGTTTTTGATTACTGCTCAAGTTTCACTAGGTTTAATCTGTCTATTCAGTGTCCCAGATTCTTCCTGATTTAATTTTTGAAGATTATTTGTTTCTAGGAATTTACCCACTTTGCTCAGGTTGTTCAGTTTGTTGGCATATAATTGTTCATAACATTTTCTTACAATCCTATGTATTTATTTTTTAAAAGGTTTTACTTATTTATTTTTAGAGAAAGGGGAAGGGAAGGAGAAAGAGAGATAGAGAAACATCAATGTGTGGTTGCCTCTGGCATGCTCCCAATTGGGGACCCAGTCCACAACCTAGGCATATACCCTGACAGGGAACTGAACCAGCAACCCTTTGGTTTGCAGGCTGGTGCTCAATCCACTGAGCCATGCCAGCCAGGGCTGTCCTATGTATTTTTCTGATGTCAGTTGTTATTTCTTCTCTTTCATTTCTGATTTTATTTTTGGGGTTTCTTCTCTTTTTTTCTTGATTGGTCTGGTTGAAGAATTGCCAATCTGGTTTATCTTTTCAAAGAACCAGCTCTTGGATTCATTGATTATAGTATCAATTTTTAGACTCATGTCATTTATTTTTGCTCTGATCTTTATTATTTTGTTCCTTCCACTCACTTTGGGCTTTGTTTGTTGTTTTTTTGAGCTTCCATTTAATGTAAAGTTAGATTGTTTATTTGAGCTTTTCCTTGTTTTGAGATAGGCCTGTAATGCTATGAATTTCTATTTTAGAACTGCTTTCCCAGTGTCCCACAGATTTTAGATAGTTGTATGCTCATTTTCATTTGTTTCAATGTATCTTTGGTTTCTTCTTTGATCTCATCATCGACCAATTCATTGTTTAGTAACATGTTATTTAGCTTCCCTGTCTTTCTGTGTTTTTCATTGTTCTTCTTATGATTGATTTCTAGTTTCATATCACTGTGGTCAGAAAATATGCTTGATATGATTTCAATCTTCTTAAATTTATTGAGACTTGTTTTGTGTCTTAACATGTGGTCTATCCTGGAAAACATTACATGTACACTTGAAAAGTATGTATATTCTGCTGCTTTGGAGTGAAATGCTCTGGAGATATCAATTAAATCCATTTGATCTAGTTTGTCATTTGAGGCAGCTGTCTTCTTGTTGATTTTCTGCCTGGAAGATCTATCCACTGAAGTCAGTGGGGTGTTAAAATCCCTGACTATGACTATATTTCTGTTTTTTTTTTTCCCTTTATGTCCATCAAGATTTGCTTTGCATATTTTGGTTAGTGAATGCATGTTTACTAGGGTTATATTTTCTCTTGGGTTGTTCCCTTTATATTTATGTAAAGTCCTTCTTTGTCTCTTACTATAGCCTTGGGTTTAAAGTCTATTTTGTCAGATATAAGTAATGCTACCCCAGCTCCTTTTTTCTTTCTTTTTGCATGAAGTATCTTTTTCAATCCCTTTACTTTTATCCTGTGTGCATCTTTGGATCTAAGATGTGTCTCTTGGAGGCAGCATGTATTGATTGGGGTCTTGTTTTCTTATCCATTCAGCTACTCCATGTCTTTAATTGGAATGTTAAGCCATTTACATTTAAAGTGATTGTTGGTAGATATACATGTAGTGCTATTTTATTATTGGACTGTTTTCCTCTTTTTTTTTTTTCTCTTTTTTCTCCTTCTTAAAGCAAGCTCTTTAACATATGTCGCAGTAATGGTTTGGTGTTAACAAATTCATTTAGCTTTTTCTTATCTGGGAAGCTCCTTATTTCTCCTTTGATTTTAAATGATTGCCTCGCTGAGTAAAGTAGCCTTTGTTATAGGTCCTTACTTTTCATCACCTTGGGTATTTCACACTATTCCTTTCAGCCTGAAATGTTTCTGTTGAGGAATCAGATGCCAGTCGAAATTGTGCTCCCTTGAAGGTAACTACCTGCTTTTCTCTTGTGGCTTTTAGGATTCTCTCTTTGTATTTAAGCCTTGTCATTTTAATTATGATGTGTCTTGGTGTAGGCCTCTTTGTTTGGGACTCTCTGAGCTTCTTGGACTTGTGTGATTTTTCCTTCACCAGATTAGGGACGTTTTGGGTCATTATTTCTTCAAATAGTTTCTCAATCCCTTGCTGGCTCTCTTCTTCTGGTGCTCCCATGATGAGGATGTCAATAATGATATGCTTCATGTTGTCCAAATCTTTCTTAAACTCTCCTCATTTAAAAAAAAAAAAGCAGTTTTCTTTTTGCTGCTCTACCCGAGCATTTTTTTTCTAACTCGCCTCCCAAATCACTAATTTGGTCCTCTGCTTCATTTAACCTGCTATTTTTTTCCTTCCAGTGTATTATTTATTTCAGATAGTACATTGTTTATTTCTGATTGATCCTTTTTTATGGTTTCTACATCTTTTTTCATGCTGTTGAATATCCTTTTAATCATTACTCTAAACTCTCTATTTGATAAATCATTTGCCTCCATTTGATATAGTAGTTCTTCTGCAGAATTCACTTGTTCTTTCATTTGGGGTTTGTTTCTTTTTTCCCATTTGGCTGCTGCTTTGTATTTTCCATCTTAGTGGTTAAACTAATCAGTTGTTAAACTGATCAGCTGTTAAACTAATGAAGCTGTAATCAGCAGCCTGTCTTAAGCATCATAGGTGGGGCAGGGTAATTCCTGTGGGTAGAACAATTCCTTCCCCTCAGGCTGTTGCCACTAGGAGTGGAGTGCTCTGCCTGAGAAAGATGGCTCCTGCAGTATGGGGAATGACTCAGCACAGGGATCCTGGTGGCTGTTCCTTCAGTTCTCTCTCCAGAGCCACCAACCTCAAACCCCAGATTCTCCTCAAACATCTCTAATCCACTCCATCCTCCCTCTGCCAGAGATCAAATTAAGTGACTACAAATGAATTTTTTTTGTGTTGGCCCTTTAAGAGGTTCCTTGCATCTCCAGCCATCTCACTCTGACAGACAGAAACTCTGCTTCTTTTCATAGCTGGGTGTATCTGGGTTCCTTTCCAGCTCTGGTGCTATAGGCTGAGGAGCCCAGCTTGGGGTTTAGACCCTATGCTTATTAGCAGGAACCCCCTGGCCACTGAAACATCCCTCTGGGACTTCAGTTGCTACTCATGGGAGCCCAGCCAACCATCTTGTGCCTCTTCCACACTCCCTACCAGTCTTGTCATGGTGATGTGGCTCCTTCCATCTGTCTTTGGTTATAAGGTTTCTCTCCATCTAGGTTATTCAGGATGATTTCTCTACAATTTATTTGTAATTCCAGATTGGTCCTGGGAGGAAGTTAGTGCAGCTTCCACTTACTATTCCACCATCTTGGATCTCTCAGTTGCTTTTTATGGGTTTAATTAATTTGATAAATTATATAACTATTAATGTTTTCCTTCTGTTTCTTTAGTTTACCCCTCCTAGCTCTTTGCATTGGGTAATCAGTTAATTTATTTTACTTTTTTTCATTTTTATTGAATGCATTTAATACATTTTTTTCTCTGATAGTTGTAGAGAGGGAAAAGAAGAGGGAGAGAAACATTGATGAGGGAGAGAAACATCGATAGGCTGCCTTCCATATGCACCCAGACTGGGGACAGAACCTGCAACCCAGGCATGTGCCTTGACAAGGAATTGAACTGGTGACTTTTTGGTTTGTGGGAGGAAATGCAACCAATGGAGACATACTGGCCATGGCTCATGCTAAATTTTATTGGTTTCCTTGGTCAGTATTTTGGCTGACAGGTGTATTACTTAGAGAAGTATATGTATTATTAAAGATACCTATTAACCTGGGTTTCTGTGTATTTTTACTTGTATTTTTGGTAATTTCCCCTTTATGACCAGTTTTGGGATATTTGGGGGTATATACATACTAGTAATGTATGTATTTTATCATGATTTATAGTCTCGACTATAATAAAGTGTCTTTTGTAGAAGATTTGGGGTATTAATTCTACTTTATCAGATATAACTATTATGTCACCTTCTCTTTAAAATGTATCTTTGGTATATCTGCCTATCATTTTATTTTGATCCTTTTGGAATCTTTGTATTTTGAGTGTGTCTCTTATACATTCATAAGGTTGTTGTTGTTTGATAGTTGATTTAAATTTCTTTTAATTGGGAGTGAAGCCCATTTATATTTATGAACATGATTATTATGTTTGGTCCTGTTTACCCACTCAGTTCAAGTGTAACTTCTTCTTGGACTGAAATCTATACAACTGTGTGGTAGTAAGGCAGAGTTATATAGATTTGATGAAATCACTCCACAGTTTGGTGGATAATAAATTTCATGTATGTTCACTAAGTTATTATCCATCTTTTCTTTGTTTTACATATTAATAAAATCCAAGTATAATTAGGCAATGGTAGAAAAGCTGTGGCATTAAAAGAAAGACTGAGTCTAACAGAGGAACTATTAACAGGAGAAAACAGGTAGTTGTAAAAATTGAGAAGATCATAAAACAAACGTATTATTGTCAGAGAAATTAGGGGTGACATTTCACCCAGAGAACAACAAAGTGCTATGACAATGAAACATAAAATAATAAATTGCAGTTGGAAATTAAACATAAACTTGTTGATATTAAAAACTATTTAGAACTTTAGAAGAACAAATTCAGGACATCGCTCAGAATGCAGAGATGAAAATATAAGAGGAAAGGTTGAGGACCAATCCTGGAGATACAGAATGTAAGAAAATTTCCCAGAGCTAATGAGAAACACATTCTTCAGAAGGGTTCCACTGCGTCCTGGGAAGAATAAATAGTAAATGTCCCAATCCTATTCACAGTTACTGTGCAATGTCAGAACATATAGGATAAAGATAAAATCTTGAACAGGGATGGGGAAGGTCACAATAAAGGACTAAGACCTAGACTGTTAGCAGATGTCTTATTTGTAACAATGGACTCCAGAAGAGCATGATGCAAAAGTTTCAAAATATGAGAGGTCTAGACATCTATTTGTAGCTAAATTAACTGTTGCATGTGAGTCAATTAAACTTATTTTCAGACATGTGTAGTCTTAGAAAGTTTTTAAAAATATTTTTTTATTTATATTTAGAGATAGGGAGGGAGGGAGAAAGAGAGAGAAAGAAACATTAATGTGTGGTTACCTGTTACGCATCTGGGGACCTGGCCTGCAACCCAGGCATGTGCCCTGCCTAGGAACTGAACTGGTCACCTTTTGGTTCACAGGCCCGCACTCAATTCACTGAGCCACACCAGCCAGGGCAGAAAGTTTTATGTATCTTTTCTGAAGAAGTTGCCTGAGTATTTTTACTTCAAGGAGAGTATAAACATCAAGAGAGAGGAAGATATGGTGTATGTAAATCAGAAGGTCATTCCCCAAATCAAAAGAAAATATATCTCAGGATACAGATCTACATTAAGGAAAAAAGATCTTAAACAGTCTAACTTAACACCTCAAGGTACTAGATAAAGAGGAACAAATCAAGCCTAAAGTTAGCACAAGGGTAAGTACAACAAAGAGAGCAGAAATAAATGAATTTACATCTCGGAAAAACAATAGAAAAGATCAATAAGACTACTAGAAACTCCCTGGAAGCCAGCAAGTAGGGTATTCTAGCAACTGTGGTTGGCAGAATCTATAATATTTAGCAAAGCACAGATGTGTGGGGGTAGGAGCTGAAAACAGGCAAGTGCATGGTGCTCACAAAAATAATCTCAAAGTCTTCCAGTGAGGGAAGTATGCAGGAGTGAAGGCCTAAAAATAGTTACATAATGATAGTTAAGTAAATATAAAAATTTTGGAATGAGGGAGGACCGGAGGTAGAGACACAAGTGAGCTGAATCATTTATGTCTTAGCTGATGTTAATTGTTGATGTCAAAGTTAATGAATCAAGAAAGTGCCATGATCAATTCACTTAAAGATGTGGAAGTAATCACTGCCAGACTAAGAAGATAAGCAGTTAAAATTTATCAATTCTTACAGTGGGATAAGGAGTGGGAAGAGGTGGGGCAGGAGACTTGGTTTTCAGTTTGACCATATTCTACTATTTCAGTTTTTAGCCATGTTTATGGATTATTTTGGAAACAAAAAAAAAACTGAACAAAAACTTAAATATGAAGATATAAGTATTTATGGTACAATTACAAGTATAGGCAAATTTTGCTAGTTGTCGATGACTCGAAATAATTGGTTGGGAATTCCTTCATATTTTGAGTTCAGTGATTCTTATTACATAGTGTCCAGCAGGAGTAAGGCCTGCTTGAGTGTGTTGGTAGGGTGATAATATGGGTGTAATAATTTATAGTTTTAACTTGAATATTTCAGCTGAAATGTCATATGGTGTGCTTGTGTGTGATATTGTTATGTTGCAAAATTACATGCTTATGATTTTGTAATAAAGAGGCATTATTTTTCTTCGACCCTGTATTTTATGCCAAAAGCTACTTTATTAAAAAATGCCTGAGCTTATTTTTAGGTGTTCATCAGCAGAGTTTGATAAATAAACACACATGAATTTGAGAGTTTGAATTACTTTAGGAAATTATTCTAACTAGTGAGTTTTTGCATTGTTCAAGTTCACTGAGGTGAACAAAAGAAGGATAAGTGAAAAGTGTAACCTAATGCACGCTCTTCAGGAAGTGCAAACAGGTGTAAGAGGTCCAGGACTGGAAGCTTATAAGGAATAAGCCAACTAATTTGCACTTTCTCTACTTCTTTCTCCCATCCTCTTATCCCTATTTTCAGCTAGTCTGCTTCATTGTTATTTCTCTGCAGAC